>SNQJ01S0047147.1:14464-42884 GCA_010110895.2 Picea sitchensis | reverse complement strand
CGACCTTTTGTCAAATAAATTTTTCGCATAAGGGGGATCATGGGAAAGGGTTGATTGACCCTTAATCAAACATAGTATTCTCATGGATGGGAGCATGGAGAAGGTTCAACCGAGTCAACTAACCCTTCCTCAATGATGGAATTATGTTTGCAAGGTATCTAGTGGAGGGATAAATTGACCCTTCTTCCAGTATTATATTCTCATAGAGGGTTGTAACATTCCCCAACTTAACTGAGGAACAATACTACATAGAACACACATAAGAATGAAATGTATTTCTAATTAAATTCATGTGACTTATGAGCTACAAATTATACACGGATTTAACTATTGTCTGATACCAATTAACTATATGCAGCTATATCATGATGAAATGACATGAATGCATCAAATAAACTCATCTACAACAACATATAAATCATTCCCATTCACAGAGTAAAATACACAGCAGTTAAACTCATAAATTAACTCACAAAATAGATAAACACTTATCTTTTTAAAACAGTTGTGCAACCAACTACTTGGGACGGATATTCCACCCAACCATAGACTTGTTTTTCTAGATCTCAATATCAAGTCACCGTCAAGCCAGGGCTAGGAATCCATAAGAAAAGGGTGTCTCTCACTATCCACTCACAACTCAGATATCCCACAACCCACTAGTATTTTCCTATAACTATCATGATTTCGACCAGCTCTTTTCATCTTGACTTTCCCAACCCAAGGAATGTACCCCTTTACTACTTTTAGTCCATCGAGTGTCCCAGTAATTTATATGGATCTCTATGTAACAGGTAACTGAGAATTTCACTATTGGGAACTCAAAGGAACTCACTGCTAGGAAACGTTGTCAGGAAAACAACAACAATCACTTGATGTTACAGTGCAATTCACACAAGAGTTCACTATTCATGCATGACAACCTAGATCTTCATTATTTAGCTCCAAAAATTCTCTAGGATTCTCCCTCCATGGTTTTTCCATCTCCAAAGATCCTCTTTCATGTTCTCTACTTATTGTTCATGCCAAAAACATGCCTGTAAAAATTGTCTTCTTTTGCCATATGAATTTCCTTTTCCCCCAATCCATTTGACTATTCACTCTACCCAATGTTGATTGTAATTCATCCCCATGCTCCCAATAAGTATGGGATGTGACTTTTTACACACACCCTCTTACATGATTTTAATAATTTGGCTCTCATGCACTCACAGGAAAATCAAAAGGTTGTCCCCAATTATAATAAAATTCATAAATATAGGTTTGGATTAATAACCATAAATAATTTCCCCCTTAGACCCCTCTTAGAATCTCCCTTCTCTTGTGTAAAATTCATCCCCTATCTCTATCTATGTCCACCAGCAGTTGGAATCACATTTAATTTATTAAAATTTGGAAATACAATATGCATATTACATCATTTGGCCATAGCCACATTCATATCTACATTATACATTAATTAAACTGGGGATTATAGTGAGGATGTTACATTCCCCCTCCCCTACAATTTTGCATCATCCTCGGTGCAGAGAACCATGCTAAAATACATATACAAATTTACATCACAATACTTACATAATTTTTCTTTTTGCAATTTCATAACTCCAACAACAGTTCCAACCATAATCTATTGTTCTCTTAACCTACTAACCCAAGGAATGTGTGCCCTTCACTACCCTCATTCCATCGGGTTGCACCATTATTTTATCAGGGTTGTTAGTGCAAATGATTAGAAACTCTGAGATGTGTTTCTGGAACCCTAACTACCCAAAAATGGAGTCTTGCATTTTTAGCTCTTGTTTTCTTCAAAATTGTCAAAAAATTGTGGATATTCCTCCCGCGTATTTTCTTCATGCTTCCATGTTGCATCTTCAGGACCATAGTAGGTCCATTAGACCTTTACCAGGCCAATTGCTTTGTTCCTGAGCACTTTGAATTTTTGTTCCAAGATGCATACTAATTTCACCTGGAAATCCCCTTCGTGTTGCACCTGGATCACAGTCCAATCAATGGTGTGGTTAGGTTCAGGCACATATTTATTTAATAATGACACATGAAATAAATTATGCACTCTCATGGATGCAGGTAATGTTATCATGTATGAAACTGGCCCTATTTTCTCTAATATTTCAAAAGGCCCACAATATCTTGCTTCTAACTTTGGGAAACAACCCAATATTAGCGGACTTGTCTTCGCTTTCACTTTGAATAATACATGTTTGCCCACTTTAAAATATATAAAAACTATGTTCTTGTCTGCATAACTTTTCTGCCTATCCCGGGCATCCTTTAAATTTTTCCTGATATTTTTCATCTGCTCTTCCATTTCCTTCAACACATCCGGCCCAATAACAACTCTGTCTACAGGGTTATCCTAGTTCACTAGTGTGTTAAACTTCCTGCCATACAGTTATTCAAATGGACTCATTTTTAACGAGACATGATACTCATTGTTGTAAGTGAATTCCACTAAGTGGATATAATCCTCCTACTTTGATGGTTGTTCCATCACATACATTTTGAGCATGTCTTCAATTATTTTGTTGGTCCTCTATGTTTTTCCATCTAACTCTAGGTGATACATTGTATTGAGATTTAAATTTGTTCTAAATCCTTCAAACAAACCTTTCCAAAAATTGGATGTGGATTTTGGATCGTTGTCTGAGACTATTTCCTTAGGCACCCCATGTATCCTGGAAACTTATTTCATGTAGATATCTTCCATGTTTGTTTCCCTATATGTAGTTTTCACTGGGATAAAATGTGTAACCTTAGTCAATTTGTCCACCACCACCATGATTGAATCATGTTGCTTCATTGTTCTGGGAAACTTAGTAATAAAATCCATTGTAACTACTTATGACTTCCATTTTGGAATGGGAAATGACTGTAACATCCCAATTATATGTATATTCTTTGTCTTCACCTTTTGTCATTCTAGACACCTTTTTATGTAATCAGTCGCTTCTTTCTTCATTCTTGGCCAAAAGTATTGGCTTATTACAACTGCAAGTTTTTTGATTTGATATCTTGGGTGCCCAACATATGGCACATTGTGCAGTTCCCTCAACACTATATTTTTCAACTCTCCTAAATTTGGCACAAACATTTTTCCTTTGTACATGATAAATCCATCCTCTTGCATCTCGTCAATTTTAATTTTTTGTTGTAAATTGTCTTGTTGTAATGTTTCTTTTATTTGTAAATATTGTTGATCTAGAGTTGTTGCTTCAATAATTTTATCCTTTAAATATGATATGTACATGTTTATGGATTCCATATCCATCTCATGTGATCTTCTGCTGAGTGCATCAACCACTTGCTTGTCTTTTCATTTTATATGCTTAATTTCAAAGTCATATTCACTAATAAATTCTAGACATCTAGTTTTCCTGACATTTAATCTTAGTTGGCCAAACAAATGCTTTAGACCACAATGGTTTGTCCTTAGCTCAAATATTCCCCCCATAAGGTAGTGTCTCCAAATTTTTAGTGTATGTACAATCATTGTTAATTCCAAGTCATGTGTAGCATAATTCCTCTCATGCTCTTTCAATTTTTGGGACTCGTATCACACCACATGATCCTTTTGAGAGAGGACTCCACCAATCCCTTCCTTGCATGCATCAATGCACACTAAAAAATCTTCATCCAGATATGCAATATTCAAGACTAGCACACTTGTCAAAATGTCTTTCAGTTGTTGAAATCTCTCTTCGCACTTGGAAGTACATTCAAATTTCACCCCCTTCTTTTGCAAAGAAGTGATTGGGCTTGCAATCTTTGAAAATACTTTCATGAATCTTCGGTAATAACCCGAAATACCCATAAATGATCTTACCTCTGTCACATTTCTTGGCTCATGCCATCCTCTAATGGCCTCTATCTTCTCAAGATCAACTGATATCCGATATACTGAAACAATATTCCCTAAGTAGTGAATCTTCTTTTGATAAAATATGCACTTACTTAGCTTGGCATACAATTTTTTCTCTCTTAAAACTTGCAACTCCATTTTTAAATGTTGTTAATGTTCCTCTTATGCTTTTTAGTAGATGAGTATATCATCCAGGAACACAATCACAAACTTGTCCAAGTATTCCCTGAACACTCCATCCATCAAGAACGTGAAAACAACTGGGGATTTTGATAGTCCAAATGGCACTCTCCTACGACTATCCCACAACCCACCGATACTATATTAAACTATGACATATATAGTATTGTTGACACTAAATTCACAACAACTCTCATATTGTCAAATCGGTGCTCTAGTCAAAATCTGTAGCAATCTGGAAATGACAACTTTGTCCTTTTTGCACTTTTTCCTAACTTAGCAATTTTATCCTTGTTTAAGCATGCCTACGCAAAATCCTTTGGAATTTTGAAAAAATCCCAATTCGGTATCTTCATGACTACCTTATGAATGATCTATCAAAATTTCACCTTCATCCAAGCTCTGGGATGATAGTTATGGCCTCCAGAAGTTTTGATTGATTTCCACTTTTAGCCATGTATGCTACAGGGTCATCTTTATTTTCCTATACATTTTTATGTAGCCTGATTCCATATCTGACTCCATGGTTGTCTTCTATGGTCCATAAAATTTCCATATAATTCTCATGTTCCCTAAACCAAGTTCTGAGCAAGGAGTTATGCCCTCTAGAAATAAACTTGTACTGAAATTTTACCTTGCATTGTTTCAGTTGTAACTTTATCATACGAGCTTTGTTTTTTCTCCCGGAATAGCTCGTTGGAAATATCTCACTAAGTTCTTTCATTTAATCTATGGATATTGTGTGTACCAATTTTACACACCTTTCTCTTGATTTCCAACTACCTAAAAATGGTGTTTAGGCCCTCAAAATGCCTCTGCAAGTTCAAGACCCTTAAAATATGAAAATTTCATGAAAAAATGATTGATTAACTGTTGTGACAGTGTATAGATCTTAACCATTGATCTCAAAATTGGGATTAATCCCAATCTTCGATCCACTCAACTTTTCCAATCCTGTGACCAAACCTTCTGCAAGCTTGTCGGGATTAACTTCCCAGCCTCTTCCCATCGAAAAACCCCCATCATAATGGAAACTTTCTTTGCTTATTGATCTTTATGAAGTTCAAAGTACGATAGCCTATCGAACTCGCCCCATCAGACTTATCCATCGGGAACATCCTACCCAAACGATACCTTCAGAAAATTATCCTCCAAAGTCCCTTG
This sequence comes from Picea sitchensis, assembly GCA_010110895.2. Lineage (NCBI taxonomy): Eukaryota > Viridiplantae > Streptophyta > Pinopsida > Pinales > Pinaceae > Picea > Picea sitchensis. The sequence continues at coordinate 37,663 of SNQJ01S0047147.1, read as the reverse complement.
GGAACAATCCTTTCTGAAAAACCATCGGAAACAATCCCTTCGTAAAACCATCAAAAACAATCCTTTCTGAAAATTGTACATGATTTCCATGTGGCACTCTCTGACTAACCTTCCTTTGTTGACGTGACATCCAACATGGCATGATAACATGGAAATATGGTGTGGCATTCCATTATGCACGCATCCCTTCCGAGATAACATGTTCGTCTGATAGATCGGACGATCAATGATCGGGTTAAAGAATGACTCCAATCATATCGGGTTTCCAAGCTACACATTGTTTAACTCAGTCAGACAATATCTTTCAGAAACACAACACCACCACTATGATTTTTGAATGGATTCTTCTGAAACCACCTTTCCAAAGGATCTAACCACTAACATATTTCACATCCGACGGTCTAGATCTTCTCGGAAATCTTCAACTACTCAACCTTTAACTTGGTCAGACTAACTTCATCAGAATGTGAAGTTACCCCTAGACTTCTCGAACGGATCCAACGACTAAGAGTGACACTGATCAATGACTCTCATTTCTTCAGGCCTATGCCATAGAGTTTCTCCCTTCATAATTTAAACTTATGCCCCACTCCAAGATTGTTTTGAAACTCGATTTCCAAAATCCTAATGGGAACCCCCTCTTTGTACTTTGCAGAAGAAATCCCAGTTGTGGATTCTCTAGGTCAAAATAATCTGGGTTGTAGATCACTAAACTTCTTCATCACTGTGAAAAACATATAAATTTGACTTCCCAAGCCAAATCTGACTCTACAACTTGCAATTCAATGACATAAATCCCTTCTTCGACTATGTTGAAGCAACTAAACTCGACTCTGCCAACAAATTTGGGGATTTCGCTCTGGTTCACCATTTTCCCAAAATTCATCATACAATGAAATATGCAACCATGAATTTTCCCAATTTGCATTGGCTCTTGGCCCATACAAGCTCAGTTTTGAACCTTGAGATCTGATATCAATTTGTAATGTTCCCTAACTTAATTGAGAAACATCACTATGTGGAATACACATAAAATGAAATTTACTACTAATTAAATTCACATGGTTTACCAGCTATGAATTATACACAAATTTAACTATTGTATGATACCAATTAACTATATACAGCTACAACATGCTGAAATGGTATGAATGCAATAGATAAACTCATCTACAACAACATATAAATCATTCCCATTCACATAGTAAAATACACAGTGGTTAAACTCATAAATTAAATCAGAAAACAAATAAACACTTATATTTTTAAAATAGTTGTGCAACCAACTACTTGGGATGGACGTTCCACCCAACCATAGATTTGTTGTTCTATATATAAACAATAATTCACCCCAGAGCCGGGGCTAGGAATCCACACTAAAATGGTGTCTCTCACTATCTACTCACAACTCAAATATCCCACAACCCATCGGTACTCTCCTACAACTATCTCGATTTCCACCAGCTCTCTTATTCTTGAACTACCCAACCCAAGGAATGTACCCCTTCATTGCTCTCAATCCATCGATCATCCCATTCCTTTATCTAGGTCTCTCTGGCACAGGTAACTGAAACTCTCACTATTGGGAACTCAAAGGAACTCATTGCTAGGAAAAACTACCATGAAAAAAACAACAACCACTTGTTGTTACAGTGCAACTCACACAAGATTTCACTCTTTAAGCCTGACAACCTGGCTCTTCAAAAAATTCTCCATGATTTTCCCTCCATGGTTGTTCCGGCTCTAGAGATTTTGTTTCCTATTCTTTGCTTGTTGTTCATGCCAAAAATGTTCTTGTAAAAAATGCCTTCTTTGGCCATACGAATTTCCTTTTCCCCCAAGCCAGTTGAATGCTCACTCTGGACAATGTTGATTGTACTTCATCCCCGTGCTCCCAATAACTATGGGATGTGACTTTTTACACCCACCCTCTTACATTATTTTAATGATTGGGCTCTCATAGACTCAAGGGAAAATCATAAGGTTGTCCCGAATGATAATAAAATTCAAATATGTGGGTTTGGATTAATACCCATAAATAATATCCTCTTTTGACCCCTCTTAGACACTCCCTTCTCTTGTGGAAAAATCATCCCTTGTCTCTTTCCATGTCCCCTGACAATTGGTATCATATTTAGTTTATTAAAATTCAGAAATACAATTTGCATATTACATCACTTGGTAATAGCCACATTCATATTTACATTATGCATTAATTAAACTGGGGATTGTAGTGGGAATGTTACAAGGGGGAGCATGGATAAGGGTCAACCGACCTTTCCTAAGGGATGGTATTCACATCGTAGGATATTTAGAGGAAGGGTCAACCAACCTTTCCTCAGGAAAAAATTTTGTATAAGGGAGATCCAAGGGAGGGGTTGATCTACCCTTCCTCTTATATAGTATTCTAATAGAGGGAAAGCATGCAGAAGTGTCATCCCACCCTTCCTCAATGATGGTATTATCCTTGTATTTATCCATTAGAAGGGTCGACCAACCTTTATTTAAGCATAGTATTCTTATGGAGGGGGGAAATGGAGGAAAATCAGGTGACCCTTCTGTTGAGGGGTCCTAAATCCCTTTAACTCAACAGCAGGAACCAAACCCGCCACGGAGGCCCAATTACACTCTGCAGTGTTTGATGGTGGAATGGTTCTCCAAATATTTTGATCCAGACAATTTATCGATGGGATTTACGTAGTGATTGACAGGATATCTTCTTACGAAAGTTCCTCCTTCAGTTTAAATGTTCTCTTTTTTTCCTTTTATTTTATTAGATAGGTCTGATTAAAATATGTGTGATGGTATAAACCAGCTGGTAGAAGGGGGGTTCTTAACTATAGAAGAAGGTTGAGCCTGGGATAACCCGTGTTCTCAAGCAATGCAGACAAATATATTCACACATGTGACAAGCCTAGTACTAATACATTAACTTGTTGGTATTTCAATTATTGGCTGAGATACAATTATCAAAAGAAAACACGCATGCAATAAAATGATGGCAAAAAAAAAAAGTTTCCTTAGCTCTAGCATTAATCACACATTAACTCAACGATTTCCTTTCATCATTAGAGACAAGAACTACAAAAAATATTGAAACATCTAACTTATCAATAGATTTAGAAACTCTTACTCATTACAACTTCCATTCATGATATAAATTTGGAAGTAATTCCTCCTCAAATCCAGTCACACAACGCCTTTGATGAAAAACAGAATTTTGTCTCTGGTCCTAAACAGGACTTCTCAATTAAAGTGGTTCGGAAATAGTTCTTTACAATTCCAAAAATGTGGGTATTTTCTAAAACCATCGACCATTACTAAAAGATCAATCCTCTTATTTATAATGAATCATTAACTAAAAATAGCTACTATGAGTGCAAGCTAAGTAAAACAAAATATCACCACATGACGCTTTCATCTCTCTGTCTTCTAAGAATCATCAAATATTTTTACTGAAGTGGATGACTCTTCTCATACTCCAACCATTTGACGAAGAGTTCCTCGCATATGTTGGCATACGGGAACCTGTGTTGGTCCATCGGGGCTGAAAGGATTTATTTCACTTCTATTGCCCGTGCTCGATACTTGACTATTTTGACACTTAATCGCTGCAAAATTTCTCGAGCCTTGATTGGACGCTCCATGAATTGTTGTACTTGACCTGGTTCCATCATCACCACCTTTGTTATCTCTATTTTCCATGTCGAGTCTTGTTCTGCATGTTGCTTGACTATGTCATGCAGGTCAACAAAGTCCTCGGGTGAGTCAAATTCTAGGAATTCGATGTCCTTCATCTCCCAACTAACCTTTCCCCAGCTCTTTTCGCAATCGGCCCATTTCTCCTGAATATCTTGTTGAGGTTCCTGGGCCATTTTCACCCAGTATTTGGTCGCTTTCCTAATCCGATCTATGTTATTGTCCCTCAGCACCTGAATTTCAGGTTCTTCGGCGTCTCAGCCCTTTTGAACCACGTTGATGTAATCGATCCTTTCTACTTCTTGGTGAGCCTTCTCATACCACCTTTCCATGTCCTCGCAAGTCGCTAGTACCATAAGGGTGTATTCTTGGAAATCAGCTATACCTGCAGTGAAAAGGTGTCATTCATTTGTGAATTTGTCATAGGCATATTGGAACTCACTCCTCACAAACATCGTGGCATGTGTGGATACCTGATAGTATTTTTCCAAATGGCACAAATGCTCCAACTCCTTAAGTGTATGGGCCAGCTCGTTTTCATCCCTTTTCCCTCTATCCAGTGTGGCATCTGTGATAGCCATCCCTGTGCTAATAAGCTTGGACGTCTTAGCATGTTATGTACTGAACAACTTCTCCTCTATGGTGATGAGAATCGAACTATCCAATGTAATCCTCCTCTTCTTAGTGGTTCTCTTCATGATGTATTTTCTCTTTCGATCATAGGTGATCGCTTGTATATCGGTGACCTCATCCACAAGTTCAGGGATTTGTTGTTCTCCCCACGTCAGAGTATCCCCCAGGCTCACGACTATGTGTATATGTTCTAGGATGGGTTCCTGAACTTCTTCCATACGTCTCGATGGCTCGACCTTCATCTGTTCCTCTTCGGTTGATGAGGTATCGACCAAAACTAAAGAACCAGGGGTAGGTTCAGTACTTAATTGGTAATCGACTGTCGAAGTGTCGATTTCCTGTTGTGGAATTTCCTCTTTCTGGCCACCTGATCCTAGATCATCCCTCTATCTATCTATTGGGGTTCCTGGCAATTCGAGTAGCTCAGTGTCCAAGACACTTTCGACCTCATGGTCACTATGTGGGAGGCTTTGAATTGGAGCATTGGGACCTAGGGTAAATGCTCTCTCAGGTTCCCTTTCCCTTGTAATATGCACTAGAGTCACTAGGGAAACCTTTGAACTCTCCTTATCATCATAGATGGTTATTAAGTCGAAAAAAGGGTTAGGTACACTTATCCTACCCAGTGTCCTCGATATCTCAGGCTGGGTTGAAATTCCCCTTGGTGATCTGATTTGTGGTGATGGAACTTCATGGTTTTTGGACCCAGTGATTTCTTCAAGTTGTATTTTCTCTAAGCCACTTGGCTCTCCTCTTCTTGTGATTGGGTCATCACCAGGAATCATCGACATTTCTACAAGATCAGGATCATTATGCAATTGATCGATGATTCTATGTGCCCCCTCTAACAAGAGCAATCCTCTTATTGTTTCCTATGTAGTTTATGCCGCTCTGATCTCTTCTTGAACTCTGAGGGCCTCTTGAGTTGACTACTCTATTGTTTCCACTTGTTTTTCCATGCTCATGGCCTTGAACCTTGTCATATTCAGGTTGGCCATCCTTTGTACTACCTCCTCCCAGTCCTGAGCACACTCTGTGAAAATTTCATCATCAAATTTATCATGCACGTATGGCCAACAGGATGATACTTGTGAAGCATGTTGGAGGACCAGCCCTTTAGGGTCGTTCTTTTGGAATCAACCTTTCGGGAACCTGAATTCAAGTTGGCTCGGCCCTTCTTGTTTGGCTTGAGAAATTTCCTTTACCAGATCAAACCCCACATGGAAACCATCGGGTATGAAATCTCGCTTCTTGTCTTTGACTAGTGTAGCGTTATAGCCCTGCAGGATAATCTGATAGAAAAATTCTCCCATAATGAGCAGGTCTAGGACGTGAGCGTGTAGTAGATGTGGTGCTCTGGTGGCCCTAAACACCCTGATATAGGTTGATTGTTCATCCAAATACCAGTGGCCTACCTTTTCTACCATTTTCTTGGTTGTTGCGGATAATCATGGGCATTACTTTTTAAATATAATAAAATGAATGTGAGCGATGAATTCATTGCAGATGAGTGCGTAGGATTTTTTGTACTTGTTCTCCTAAAATATGTTGAAATAAAAATTAACGGGGAGCTTTACAACATGCCAACTTAAATTCATGTCAGCGAAGACATTTCTTGCACAGATCACATCGAGCAAGTACGAGGCCATGTGGAAAGCGGGTGCCTCCCCTTCTTTTGGCATCTGAGCCTGTTGTACACAGATGCTCAATTGTTTGGAAATTATCACTCCCCAGTTTAAGCTACTTCTGGAGATCACCACTGTGTATTCCAAGGGCATCCATGCTTTAGAAAACTTGGAGAAGTCCTTCTCTCCATACTGTCAGCAGATGAAATCCATCAAGTAGATGTATGGCTCCCTCAGGTTGATTGTTCCATACCAGCCACTACTCTGGTTTTAAAAAAAATTGTCCTCCTTCCACCATGAGGCCATCAACCAGCTGGTGTTGTGGAATTTGTAAAACTTCACCACCAAGTTTGTGTTTGGACACACCTCTAGGTATTTGAGTTTGTAGTACTTCTAGACATCTGTTGGGAGGAAAAATCCGACACACCCTATATTCTCATCGTTGATCAAGCACTTTTGCGCATCTATATGGTTGATTAGCCACTTCAAAAACTCTATGCAAGGGGAAATCGGGATTTGGATGGCTAACATGTGTAAATATGACCGTCGGATATTTGGGAACACCTGGTCATGGAGTGCACTTACATTTGGGTCGTTCTATGGGATATATTCTGGGTACTCCTCCCGGCTAATTCTGTTGAAAAGGTCCCCCCACTGTGGGAGCATTGCCTTGGATCTGGTGCTTGCTTATGTATCACCGAATACCAGAGGTTGCACAAAGGCATTCTTTGTTGAGGTTTTTATGACCGAATATGCCCTAGGAGTGTACTCCAACTACCTCACAGTACCAGGAGAAGAACCTTCACCTGTTTCAGCTTCCTTTAGCTTGGGTGCTCTCTGCGAGCATCTGGTGGTTGGATTTCTCGACAGAATTTTACCTGCAGCTAGAACATAGTTAGAGACCGTGTAAGAGATCAAATGCATATATAACTCATGACCGCCGAATTGACAAACTTGAACACATACCTATGCAGCTTGTTTAACCTGGTTTTGATAATCTGAGGATCAGCACAGTCTCAAGATGCTTTCTTTGCTTCTTCGGAAGATCTGGAATTCAAACTTGTGCACAGGATGAAATTGTTCAAAACCATTTTAGAGATTTAAACAGGGATGAACTTACCTTGTCGCATCAGCCATTCAATTCGGGTTATGAGTGTGGTTTTATTAAATCTATCGCCAAATCTTCAAAGACATTTATAATCAAATTGGATCAAGGGTTGACGGCGCAGGCGTGGGTTGTAACGTGGCCTATCGGTGATTTCAAATTGTTTTTGTTCAATCGATGCACGAGATAGCAACAAATGTGGGATGAATAATTAACTAGTCTATTGAATGTCAGAATTTGATTGTATCTTATGTTGAAAACATCCCATCGTTTCGTTAGTCCAGTTGGTGAGTTGGAGGTCGGGATTCTGCTTTGAACCCTTTTTGTTGTTATCTTATTTCAAAAGCTTCGATGACAATCAATCTTGTCATATAGAGATGACATGGCAAAGATGAATAGGAGGTGTGACAAGGACCCATGGAACCTTAATATGAATCGGGACGAAACTAGGTCGTACAACACCCTTACGTGATAAAGACACATGGCACTCGAGACCGACATCTTCATGTACTCGTGTTAATTGGAATCAGGAATTTTCTCAAGCTACACGTTTTAAAACCCGATCCTATCTTGCCAACGCCGAAAAGTATCAAGGATCAGTGATCAGCGATAAACCTACCCAAGTGCTCCCGGACCGACTCTCTCGAAAAATTCCCGATGTCGAAAGTGTATCGGGGATCGACGATCGTTGATATGTTTATCGCAGACAAAAATTATTGTTTTGACCTTTCTAGATTTACCCAACCCCGATAAAGCACGTCGGTCATTGGCTATCAGTGATTTCTTTATGGCCTTTGTCAATTTATATCCTTCCCGTATTTTACCAACACCGATGGGGATTGGCTATCTCCTGGATTTTTGTGGAAAATATCTTGCACAAACCAACTCCACCTTCTACCGAAGTTGATTATGCATCATCGATCAGTGATTAGTGTAACTGTGTGGCCACTTTACCTGCTTTAATTTTTCTGATGCCGAACACAAGCGTGTTAGGTGCAATGTTAGCTATAGATTCTTAGTTAGGATGTCAAGTTCTTTTAGACACAAGGTTTCATGTAACAATTTCAAACACCCTAACTTGATTGATAAGAGTCATGAAAACAAAACAAAATAAACCATCCCCCCCTGTGAACTCAATTTAGACAGTAAAAGAAAACAACTGGTACCCAAAAAGTGATAAAATCTCATAAGGCTTTTAGGGTGTGTTGAGCACTCTACAAATGGTGATTTACTAGGCGAAAGCAGAATGTTTGTTCCTTCCCCGGACTTAGCTGATGCAAAAGCTAGTTAAGAACCTTACTGGGTTTTTTTTTTATCAAAGTCCTTTCTATCCTTGCATTTAAAATTCCCCCAGTTCATGAATCTGGGCCTGCATGTGGGGCTTCAACCTTTATTCCACCTTTGTTCCCTTTGACCATGACCCACGCACCCTTTTCACAAGAGTAGAGTAAAGCATTCACTGGCACCGGGCCTTTTAGTTATCATCATTCACTTGTTGCAGTGTTGCTTCATTGTCAATGAGCGTCCATTGCCCTGGCAGAGTCACCCCGACGTCACAGACCTTGCTCCGCTGTCAACAAGCATCCATAGCCTCGGTGGAGTTATCTGCATACCCTCTCCTACTTCGTGCTCATTTGATATAATTGATTTATTTTCAAAAAAGATGCCCTGAGCAAGTGGGAGAGGAGGACATATGTTATCTGCAAGATGAGACGGTTAAGGTGATTTTTTTCCTAGCTCTGTCTTGAGGTACATGTGGTCCTTTCCGACTTACCATCTTTCCCTTTGGGTTTTACCAAACCACTAGGCGAACACTTCATCACTTTCCAAGGTTGTTTATTCGCAAAGGTTAGATACATAACTCTTTTCAAAAAACGCAGTTTGCCCAGCGTTTATTGTGTTGCATGTAAGCATGAGTCAGGAACAGAGTTTGTTCCACTGTATTGACTAAGTTCAACCAATGCCTTGCAGAACACAACTTTAAAGCACAAAAATAAACACACAAAAGAAAAAATAGAAATAAAGGACTCTGCAATCAACCTACCTAACACCTATAAAACAGAATAAAATGAAAACACACACATTTTATTTTTTAACAAAAATATTGTTTTAGGGCCTGGCCATTCACTGGGAGGGCATCGACTTCCCTCCTCAGATTTTGCAACCGATAAGTGTATACCAAAAGTTTCTCGGTTACCTGGAAAGGTTCAAGCCATAGATTCTGAAACTTTGAATGTTTTCCCTTCGGTTCATTTTCCCTATCCCATTTCAGGACTAAGTCTCCTACTTCAAAATTATTGTCTCTAGCCTTATGCTTGTCAAACCACCTTTTAACTATATGTTGATGAGCGATGAACTTTTATTTTTCTTTCTCCCTTTCTTCTTCCAGCATGAGGAGGGTAGCAATTCTCTGTTGAATAATTAATGAGGGTTGTCCTCTAGATCCTTGAGAAAGATAAAGAAATGGAAGATATAGCCCATTCGGGAGAATGGCTTCTTGTCTATATACCAGATAGTATGGGGATTTCCCTATAGCTTCCTTGGGTGTTAATATATCAGCCCATAAGGCATTATGAAGCGAACTATGCCAATTCCTCTTATTGACTACAATTATTTTCTTCAAGATCCTCACTAGGTTCTTATTGGTTGATTATGTCACTCCATTCCCCTATGGATAGTAGTTTGCAAAGTATCTAATTATGATTCCTTTATCTAGAGGAAACTTTGCTAGCGGGGTGGAAGAAAATTAAGCGGCATTGTCAAAAACAAGAACGGAAGGCATATTGAACCTTGTGATCAGTTATTGTTCTATGAATTGAATTACCAACTTTTCATTTACATGAGTCAGAGGGATGGCCTCTGCCCATTTCGTGAAATAGTCTATAGCAGTGAATATGTATCTATGTTGTTTTTAAGAACTTGGTGTAATTTCTTGTATGACTTATAAACCCCATTGCTCAAATGGTCTAGATACGACCACTGGTTGGAGTGGGATAGCTGCTCTATTTTCCCTCCCCACGCTTATTTGACAATTTTTATAGTTTCTAGTGTATATATGAGTGTCTCTAAACAGAGTAGGCTAGTAATAGTCGGCTCTCAGTATCTTGTGAGCAGTGTTATTCCCTACAAAGTGTCCACCCCCAGGACCATCATGGAGCTCCTTCAAAACCTTGTCTGCGTCTTCACATTTGAGACATCTCAAAAGTACCCCATCATAATTTACACGGAAGAGCACTGAATTTATGAGGTGATATTGTGCCAATTTTAGTCTCAGTGCTCTCCTTTCCTTAGGGTTCAGGTTTTTCGAGCACATATCATGATGCAAGAGATAAGTTTGTTTTCCATACCAAGACTCTTTCCCCAGGGGAACATATAAATCTTCACTACACCATAACATCAATTCGTTCTCCCACCCAGAGTCTTCATTTACTTGGTCTTGGGCTTCGGCAGCTAGTTTACACAATCCTTGTCCCTTAACCAGTTTGGCAGGTTTTATATCTAGATAAAATTCTTGGACAACTGCCATCCAATTTCCTCTTCTTTCCCCTATATCATGTTGAGTGAATAGGGATCGGACTGCGGGATGAGGCACAATGACTTTGGTGTGATTTTTTAGGATGTAAGATCTAAAAAATTTTAGTGCTTTGTATATCGCATAATCATGTTTGTCTGTAGCAGGGTAATTCAGTTCGGCTCCTTGGATATTAGTGCTCATAAATGAGACCGGGGCCTCATTGTTGTCATCGCCCTTCTAAGTTAATACTGCAGCTAAAGATTGGTTGGAGGAAAAAGTATAGAGGAAAAAATCTTTGCTAAAATCGGGACATCACAACACTGGAGCTTGAGATATTGCAGCCTTAATATTATTGAAAGAACTTTTTCATTCGTCATCCCACTTAAATTCAACATTTTTGCGGATCATTTTTTGTAAGGGTTTGATAGTTTCATCGAAATCGAGGGTGAACTTCCTCACAAAGTTGATTTTCCCAAAGAAGGATTGCATAGCCTTTTTGTTGTGGGGAAAGGGAAGTTGATCTATTTTCTTAATATGTTCTGGGTCTATGCGAATTCTTGCTTGAGATATAATATGACCTAGTAATTTTCCTTCCTCGACACCAAAGATAGTTTTCTTAGGGTTTAAATATATATTGTATTTTCTACACCTTTCAAAAATCTGGGTTAGATGTTGGATGTGATCTTCTCTATTCTTTGAATACATAATCACGTTGTCCAAATAGACTACTACACACTTGTTGATTAATCCCCTAAAAGCCATGTCCATGGCCCTCTGGAAGGTTTCCCCAACATTAATTAATCCAAAGGGAATGTGTTTATAAGAAAAAGTTCCCCACTTGGTTCGGAAGGTAGTTTTCAATCGGTCTTCCTTTGAAACCGGAACCTAGTTGTAATATGAAAATTCGTCTAACAGGGAGAAAATTTTAGAACCAGACACGGTCTCTAAGAGTTGTTCCATTGGTGGGACTGGGTAGTTATCCTTTTTTTATGCTTTGTTGAGGTTTCTAAAATCCACACACAGGCGAATTTCCCCTGACTTTTTCCTGACATGAACCAAATTTGCTACCCAGGTAGAGTGTCTAACCTGAAAGATAATTTTAGCATCTAGTAATTTATTTAACTCCTAACACATGAGGGGTTCTAGGGATGGGTGGTACTTCTGGAGCTTTTGCTGGAAGGGTTTTACTCTGGATTTTAACGGGATTGTGTGTTGGATAATGTGAGTGTCATAAGTTTTCATATCTCGGTAGGATCACACAAAAACATCTTGATATTCTCTGAAAAGTTTCAGATAGTCTTTCCTTTCTTCTTTAGACATTGTCTTGCCTAGATTTATATTTTTAGGGTTTTTCGGGGTTCCTAGGTTTATAGTCTCATACATGGGACACGAGTTCCATGTCTTTGTGTTTGTTGACCCTTTAAATCTCTCCCTTAAGTCAAAGATATTCTCCAAATTGGCTACCCCTTTTGGTATTGTGTGAAACTTTGGTTTGATATTAGAGTTATATGTTTCACCTCTTTGTTCATGGAAATCAGTTTCTAGTAGTTTCTCTTGGAATACTTCATTGTCGATAGCCAGGTCTTTAAAATTTTCTCGATTGGTTAGGAATTCTATACTCTGTTCACATCCTTCAAAGACTTTCCAATTATAAATATTATTGGGCACTGATGGTTTGTAGAGTAGTTCCACAGTGAAACTGGAGGTTTCATAGTCTTCTAAAGGGGATAGCCTCGAAGCAACGGTGGCCAAGGAGTCAGCAAGAGTATTCTTAGTTTTGGGGATCGTTGTAACATTGAAGGCTTCAAAATGTTCTATAAGCATGTTCACTTCATGTTGATAATTCCTCAGGTGGGTAGAGTTGTAATGTATAGTATTCTTTACTTGCCTAACGATAATTTCAGAGTCCCCAAAAACTTTTAGTTATTTAACATTTAAGTCTATGGCTTTATTTAGTCCTTGCACTAAAGCTTCATACTCGGCAGTATTATTAGTGCATTCAAATTCCAGTCTGCAAGACAAGAAATTATGTTTCCCCTTCAGATCAATGAGGATACATCCTGCTCCCAACCCTTCTTATGATTTGACCCATCAACGTACAGGGTCCAAACTTGTGAGAAAAAATCATCAACTTCTCCTTGCCTACTAACTTCCTCCTCTCCACCTATTTTGTTTGTGTTTTCTAGCAAAGGTTCTTGATAGAAGAGGATGTCTTCCGACACTACCGATAGATTTACTTGAAAATCCATTTCGGAGTTTTGAGTAAGAGGTACATCAGATGAGATAGAGGAGAAATTACCGAAATCGGAATCGCAGGAGTAGTTGCCTAACACGGGGAAATATGTTGACAAGGGTTCGTTGAGGGATTCTAAATCGGTGACAGTATGTTTGAGATACCTTTCCCTATCGATCATAATCATGTTTGCATGTCTCTTTAATGGAAAACAGAGGTGAGCCCAGTCCGTGCAAAAATATCCATTCAACTTCTCAAACCAATCTCGACTAAGTAGCAGTCCATAAGCTTCTAGTATATCTACTACAATGATGTCAATTACTTGAACAAATTTCAGGTGTGTATCCATTTTGATCATGACATCCTTGAGTTCTCCAATAACTTTCACCTGAGCTCTGTCTAGTTGTTTAACACGATTATCACTTTTGAGAGGGACTATGTTTAATTTCTTGCATATAGATAATGGCATGACATTAGAGGATGCCCCTAAGTAAACTAAACAATTATGGAGGTTTATGTTGAAGACTTCAAACGTTAAGAGGAACGGTGGGACAAAAGGCTTTCCTTTTTTATCTACAGAGAAAGCATTCACATTTGGTTTATTTTTAGATCTGTGGGAGCTATATTTTCCCCTTGGTCAGTGCTCATTATAGGGATTTCCACCAACTTCAGGGCTTGTAAAAGAAATTCCTTTTGCTGGGGAATTCTACACATGTCCATGACCGATACATTTTCCTTCAATATTTTTAAATCTTCTACTATGTTGTAGTCTAGCTTGGGTGATTCTCGTGTATGGATGTTTATAAGATTTCTTTGGGAGACAAAAGGTGCTTTCAGGTGATCATTTGTTTGTTTTCCTCTCGAGGTTTGGACAATGGTAATGCCATTTGAGACCGGTTGAATCTTACTTCGGGTCTGTACATCCAAGACCTCAGCGAGTGGTTCTTGAACCTCAAATATATCATCAGAAGGCATTGGTAAGTCAGGATCCCACAAGAACATGGTTGTTTCTTTCAACGGGTCAACTTCTTCCTGATCAGAAATATTCACCATTGAGCCGCTTGATTGTTCGGTAAGGGAAACTTCATCTAGGAACCAATTGGCCATCAAATTCATGGCATTCGCCCATTATGGATAGTCTCTTTCAAAATGTTTCTCTTGATGATAATTATAGAAAGAGTTGGATGCTACATTGCTCAGGTCGATGTTTAAGTTGGTTGGGGGAGGTTCAATTGCTTTGAACGGTGGGTTTCTCTTAAAAAAGGGTTTATAAGGTTTTTGGCCTTGGTTTCCTTCCCCTACACTTCTTTTATATCTACGATTTCATTTGAAAATTTATTTATCATCCATTGTAGGTATTCTATGTCCCCACTTCCCTTTCCGGGACCTTGTTTTGTTTGTTTTCCTGGGGGTCTAGTCAACAAGAGTCCTCTCTTGGGTGGCAGTTGAGATTCCTTCTTAACTAGTGAGACCTGGCCCTCTTTACATTCCTTCATTTGGAATTCAATTGTTTTGGATTCCTCAAAATTTTTAGCTAGGGTATGATTGGCAACCCTTTTTACAAACATGGAAATAGAAGCAGGGAGAGCATTAGCATATACCTCAATTTGAAACTCCTGAGTGGGTTTAGCTTCGAGTTGAAATTTGTTTAGGATAGTGGTAAACCGTTGATTGAAGTCTTTAACCTTTTCTTTTGAACTCGTGGTGGTGATGAACAGTTCATCCATTAAAGCTCATGTAGTGGTTTCTTCTGCAAATTTGTCTAAAAAATCTTTTTGAAACTTCGTCCAACTAGTTATGGAACCTACAGGAAAGTTAAAATACCACGTGGAGGCTAAATTATCAAAGGTATAGGGAAAAAGTCTGCATACTACGTCTTCATGTTGGACATTCATCAGTCTAATAGCTAATATGGATTTTTTAATATGGTCTTCAAGCAATCTGGAGGTTTCAGGGTCAAACTTGGGGAGTAACTTTTATGGATGTTGAGGGAGGTTATGTACTCGTCCGGGGATTGCCAGAGCATCTCTGGCCAACCATGGTTGATTATTTTGAGGTGGGTTTTCCATTTCTTCATTATGATCATTGTTATCCTCCATGTCGTCTGACTCTAAAGCTGAGCGATCCGAGTAAAACCTTTCCTCGTTAGATTCAAAATCGTCGATCTTAGAGTAGTTACCACCTAGTGTTTTGGGGATCATATTAAGGGGATGTTCGATCTCGGTGAGAGAAAAATCTATCAGGTCTTCTATTGTGTGAACAAAAACCTGGTCGGGGGTGTTGACCATTGGTATGCTTACTTTTTTTCTACGAGGAAGTAACAGAGCTAGGGATAATGATCCAAGTTGTCGGGCGTAATCTCTTGTAATTCTTCTGAACTGGTTCAACTCCTCGTGAGGAAGAGCGTAAGGTATTTCAGGGAATAGATGTTCTTCCTCGTGCTAGGGTGAGTTACTCATTTTAGGAGTACTCAATATGTGTGGGTTGTCTTGAGAATGACTAGCCATGCATGTGGGTTGTTTTCAATCTGTAGGCTATGCGAAATATTATATCAGAAATATCGTTATCCATTCATTCAACAAGCCCTACTTCTAGCGCCAATTCTGTTGAGGGGTCCTAAATCCCTTTAACTCAACAGCAGAAACCAAACCCGCCATGGAGGCCCAATTATACTCTGCAGCATGTGATGGTGGAATGGTTCTCCAGATCTTTCAATTTGGCCAATTTATCGATTGGATTTACGTAGTGATTGATAGGATATCTTCTTACGAAAGTTGATCCTTCAGTTTAAATGTTCTCTTTTTGTCCTTTTCTTTTATCAGATAGGTTTGATTAAAATATGTGTGCTGGTATAAACCAGCTAGTAAAAGGGGGGCTCTTTACTACAGAAGAAGGTTGAGCCTGGAATAACCCTTGTGCTCAAGCAATGCATACAAAGATATTCACACCTGTGACAAGCCTAGTACTAATACATTAACTTGTTGGTATTTCAATTATTGACTGAGATACAATTATCGAAAGAAAACATACATGCAATAAAATGATGGCAAGAAAAATAGTTTTCTTAGCTCTAGCACTAATCACACATTAATTCAATGATTTGCTTTCATCATTAGAGACAAGAACTACAAAAAATATTGAAACAGCTAACTTATCAATAGATTCAGAAACTCTTACTCACTACAACATCCATTCATGAAATAAAGTCAGAAGTAATTCCTCCTCAAATCCAGTCACACAACACCTTTGATGAAAAACAAAAGTTTGTCTTCGATCCTAAACAAGACTTCTCAATTAAGGTAGTTCGGAAATAGTTCTTTACAATTCCAAAAATGAGGGTCTTTTATAAAACCATCAACCTTTACTAAAAGTTCAATCCTTTTATTTATAATGAATCATTAACTAAAAATAGCTACTACGAGTGCAAGCTAAGTAAAACAAAATATCTCCAAATGGCGCTTTCATCTCTCTATCTTCTAAGAATCATCAAATAGTTTTACTGAAGTGGATGACTCTTCTCATACTCCAACCATTTGACGGAGAGTTCCTCACATGTGTTGGCGTGCGGGAACCTGTGTTGGTCCATCGGGGATGAAAGGATTTCTTTCACTTCTACTACCCGTGCTCGGTACTTGACTATTTTGACACTTAACCGCTGCAAAATTGCTAGAGCCTTGATCAGACGCTCCATGAACTGTTGTACTTGACTTGGCACCATGCTCGCCACATTTTATATCTTTGTTTTCCATTTCAAGTCTTGTTCTACATGTTGCTTGACTATGAAATGCAGGTCGACAAAGTCCTCAGGTGAGCCAAATTCCGGGAGGTCGATGTCTTTCATCTCCCGATTAAACTTTTCCCAGCTCTTTTCACAATCAACCCATTTCTCCTTAATCTCTCGCTGAGGTTCTTGGGACATTTTCACCTAGTATTTGGTTTCTTTCCTGATCCAATCTATGTTATTTTACCTCAGCACCCGAATGTCGTTTTCTTCAGCGTCTCGACCCTTTTAAATTGCGTTGATGTAGTTGATCCTTTCTACTGCTTGGTGAGCCTTCTCATACCACCTTTCCACGTCCTTGCAGGTCACTAGTGTCATAAGGGTGTCTTCTTGGAAATCATCTATACTTGCAGTGAAAAGGTGTTGTTCATTCATGAATTTGTCATAGACATCTTGGAACTCACTCCTCAAAAACACTGTGGCCTATGTGGAGACCTGATAGTATTTTTCCAAATGGAGCAGATTCTCCAACTCCTTAAGTGCAATGACCAGCTCCTTTTCATCCCTTTTTTCTCTATCAAGTGTGGCATTTGTGATATCCATCCCTACGTCAATAAGCTCGGACGTCTTATTGTTTTCTGTGTTGAGCAGCTTCTCCTCTGTGGTGATGAGAATCAAACTATCCAACGTAAACCCCCTCTTCTTAGGGGTTCTCTTTGTGATGGATTTTCTATTTCGGTCATAGGTGAGCTCTTGTATATCGGCGACCTCATTCACAGGTTTGGGGATTTGTTGTTCCCCCCAGGTCAGAGTATCCCCCAGGCTCCCAGATGTGTGTATTTGTTTTAGGATGGGTTCCTGAAATTATTCCATACGTCTCAATGGCTCGACCTTCGTCTATTTCTCATCAGCTGGTGAGGTGTCGACCAAAACTAAAGAACCAGGGGTAGGTTCGGTACTTGCTTGGTACTCATTTTTCGAAGTGTCGATTTTCTGTTGTGGAATTTCCTCTTTTTGGGCACCCGATCCTAGCTCATCCCTCTATCTGTCTATTGGGGTTCTCGTAAATTCAAGTAGCTCAGTGTCTAAGACACTTTCGACCTCATGGTTGCTCTGTGGGAGGCTTTGAATTGGAGCATCGAGACCTGGGGTAGATGCTCTCTCAGGTTCCCTTTCCTCTGTAATCTGCACTGGGGTCACCAGGGAAACCTCTGAACTCTCATCATCACCATAGATGGTTATTAAGTCGAACAAGGGGATAGGTACACTTTTCCTACCTGGTGTCCTCGATATCTCAGGCTGAGTTGAAATTCCCCTTGGTGATCTAATCTGCGGTGATGGAACTTCAGGGTTTTTGGGCCCAATGATTTCTTCAAGTTGTATTGGATCTAAGCCACTTGGATCTCCTCTGATTTTGATTGGGTCATCAATAGGAATCCTCGACATTTCTACATGATCAGGATCATTCTACAATTGATCGATGATTCTCTATGTCCCCTCTATCAAGACCAATCCTCTTCTCTATGCCTTTGTAGTTTATGTCGCTCTGATCTCTGATTGAACTTTGAGGGCCTCTTGAGCCGACTACTCTACTTTTTCCACTTGTTTGTCCATGCTCATGGCCTTGAACATGGTCATATTTAGGTTGGCCATCCTCTATACTACATCCTCCCAGTCCTGAGCACACTCTGTGAAAATTTCATCCTCAAATTTATCATGTGCGTATGGCCAACAAGATGATACATGTGAGCATGTTGGAGGACAAGACCTTTAGGGTCATGCTTGCGGAATCGACCTTTCAGGAACCTGAATTGAGGTTGGCTCAGCCCTTCTTGTTTGGCTTGAGCATTGTCCTTTACCAGATAAAACCCCAAATGGAAATCGTAGGGTATGAAAGCACGCTTCTTGTCCTTGAATAGTGTAGCGTTATAGCCCTACAGGATAGTCTGATAGCAGATTTCTCCCACAATGACTCGGTATGGGACATGAGTGGGTAGTATATGTGGTGCTCTGGTGGCCCTGAACACCCTGATATAGGTTGAGCGTTCATCCAAATACCAGTGGCCTACCTTCGCTACCATTTTCTTGGTTGTTGCGGATAATCTTGGGCATTATTTTTTAAATATAATAAAATGAATACGAGCGATGAATTCATCGCAGATCAGGGATGATTTTAGGCGCTAAATTTCGCTCATGGGCTAATTTTCCATGATTTTTCCCAAAAAACTATTCGTTATTCTAAAAATGATTCGCCCAAATTATATAGGATAAAATTATTTTACCTTAAAAATCGCCAAAATTTTATACAAACTATATAGAATCCTTATAAATTTGAATATTTTTACAAAACTATCGCCAAACATTTATAGTTGGCATATGAAGGATTACTAAGATTCGCCAAGTTTTCTACATTTTAAAATAAATTTCCATCCTTAAAATCATCCCTATCGCAGATGAGTGTGTAGGATTTTTTATACCTGTTCTTCCAAAGTATGCTGAAATAAACATGAACAGGGAGCTCCGCAACATGTCAGGTTAAATTCATGCCAGCAAAGACATTTCTTGCATAGATCACATCGAGCGGGTACAAGGCCATGTGGAAAGCGGGTGCTTCCCCTTCTTTCGGCGTCTGAGCCTGTTGTACATAGATGCTCAATTGTTTGGAAATTATCGCTCTTCAATTGACGTTGCTTCTGGAGATTGCTATTGTGTATGCCAAAGGAATCCATGCTTCCAAAAACTTGGAGCAGTCCTTCTCTCCATACAGTCGGAAGATGAGAGCCAACAAGTAGATGTATGGCTCCCTCGAGTTGATTGTTCCATACCAGCCGCTGCTCCGATTTGTAGAAATTTTGTCCTCCTTCCACCATGAGGCCATCAACCGGCTAGTGTCATGGAATTCGTATAAATTCACCATGAATTGTGTGTTTAGCCACTCCTTTGGGTCTCTAACTTTGTATTACTTATGGAATTATGTCAGGAGGAAAACTCTGACACACTCTCCATTCTCATCGTTGATCAAGCACTTATGTGCATCTGTATGTTTGATTAGCCACTTTAAAACCTCTATGCAAGGGAAAATGGGGGTTCTAGTGGCTACCATGTGTAAATATGATCGTCAGATATTTGGGAACACCTGGTCATCGAGCACCCTTACATCCAGGTCATTGTGTGGGATATATTGTGGGTACTCCTCTCGGTTGATTCTATTGAAAAGGTCCCCCCACTGTGGGAGCATTACCTTGGATCTGGTGCTTTCTTTTGTATCACTAAAGACCAGAGGTTAGACAAAGGCCTTCTTTGTTGAGGTTTTTATGGCCGACTCTTCCGTGGGAGTGTACTCCAACTGCCTCACAGTACCAAGAGAAGAACCTTCACTTGTTTTAGCTTCCTTTAACTTGGGTTCTCTCGGCGGGCGTCTGGTGGTTGGCTTTCTCAACAGCATTTTACCTGCAGCTAGAACATAGTTAGAGACTATGTAAGAGATCAGATGCATATATAAATCACGACCTCTGAATTGACAAACTTGAACACATACCTCTGCAACTTGTTTAACCTGGTTTTGATAATATGAGGATCAACACAGTCTCGAGACACTCGCTTTGCTTCTTCGAATGCTCTGGAATTCAAACTTATGCACAGAATGAAATTGTTCAAAATCATTTTAGAGATTTAAACATGGATGAACTTACCTTGTCGCATCAGCCATTCAATTCAGGTTATGAGTGTGGTTTTATTAAATCTTCCGCCAAATCTTCAAAGATGTTTAAAATTAAATTGGATCATGGGTTGACGATGTGGGCGCGAGTTGTAACATGGCCTATTGATAATTTCAAATTGTTGTTGCTCAATCGGCGCACGAGGTAGCAACAAATTTGAGATGAAGCATTAACTGGTCTATTAAATTTCAGAATCCAATCGTATCTTATGCCAAAAAAATCCCATTGTTTCGCTAGTCTAGTTGGTGAATCAGAGGTCGGGATTATGCTTCGAACCCTTTTCGTTGATATCTTCTTGCAAAAGCTCTAACGCTGATTGATCTTGTCGTACAGAGCTGACTAGAAGGTGTGACTAGGACCCAAGGAACCTTAATATGAATCGGGACGAAATTGGGTTGTACGACACACTTACGTGATAAAGACACATGGCACTCGAGACTGGCGTCTTCATTTACCTGTGTTAATCAGAATCGGGACTTTCCTTAAGCTATACGTTCTAAAACCTGATCCTATCTTTCCAACGCCGAAAAGTATCAAGGATCGGCGATTGGCGATAAACCTACCCAAGTGCTCCCAAATCGACTCTCTCGAAAAATTATCGATGCCGAAAGTGTATCGGGGATTGACGATCAATGATATGTTTATCGCAGACAAAAACGATTGTTTAAACCTTTCTAGATTTCCCCAACCCCAATGTAGCGCATCGGTCATTGGCTATCAGTGATTTCTTTACGGCCTTTGTCAATGTCTATCCTTCCCGTATTTTACTGACGGGGGATCGACTATCTCCTGGATTTTCATGGAGAATATCTTAAGCAAACCAACACCGCCTTCTATCGAATTCGACGATGCATCGGCGATCGAAAATTAGTGTAACTGTGTGGCCACTTTACCTGCTTGAAATTTTTCGATGTTGAACACAAGCGCGTTAGGTGCAATGTTAGTTGCAGATTCTTAGTTAGGATGTCAAGTTCTTTTAGACACAAGGTTTCATGTAACAAGTTCAAACACCTTGACTTGATTGATAAGAGTCATGAAAACAAAAACAAAAAAAATCATCCCCCATGTGAACTCAATTTAGACAGTAAAAAAAAACAAGTGGTACCCAAAAAGTGATAAAATCTCATAAGGTTTTTAGGGTGTGTTGAGCGCTCAACACCTTCCTGAGAGATTTTTGTTTAACTTTGTTATTCAAAATTACAGTATACTTTTTTTTATGGACAAAATTATTTTTATGAGAACTGCATACTCTCCAAATTATGCACTTATGCATAATCCTAAAATCCCAAGACTCCCAAACATATTATAATGTTAAAGAATAAAGTTCAACACCAACCTTTAATTTATGGTGTTTTATTCACTGATATATCTCCATATATAGGAGTAAAATTTTAAAGATGTGAGTAACTCCCCAATCATTTCCACTAGCATTTAGGTTAAAAATCTATATTCATAAGTAAAAAAAAATTGAGTTCAATCATCGCTCTTTGTCTTATGTATTGATACATCTTCATATATATATATAGAAATAAATTTATAATGACATATTCATTATTGGTTTGGTGTTTTGGTTAAGGAACCATATTCATAAGTAAAAGGTTTTGAGTTTCATAAAATGATGTCAATGTGATGAAAGCAAACACAGTTAAATTGATTAATGACGAATCATTTCTAAGTTAGTTCAGAATTGCATTAAAAATGACTCTCTCTTTGTGGTGTTTTTTTTTTTTAAATAAGTATGCACTTTATGTTATTATACCTATCGATAGGCATAGTATATAGTGTTGAGTTAGGTTTGAATTTCTATTAGTTCATGGTTGACCATAAAATATACACTCATTTATCTAAAGTTTTAAAAAATAATGATTAATTTTAAATTTTAAATCTCATTTATCTGATATTTTATTGGCCAAAAACTTTGAAATCTTATTGCTGCCTTCACTTCCCCCAATGTTATTGTAATAAATATCTCTGTCATCTAGTCATTTCATGCCTACTCCTTCTCTCCCTATCTCCTTAAACAATACTTTCATTATTATATTCGACAGGTATATGCTACCTAGTAGCCTTGTTTTAACCAAAGTCAATACATGAGTATCTTATTGGTTTTTACTGATTTCATTATTAGTTTTATAGTTTAGTAGTTGAAACAAGGTCCCATGTTTAAATTTTGATTATGTTTTACATACAAAATTCATTCAAATAAATAGATATGATAAATAATCATTATTGAAGAATTTATTTTTTTTAATTGTAAAAATAATTCCAATTCTCACATAGATTAATTTAATTTATTTTATTTTAATAAATATTTTAGAAAAAATAGCAATATATCAAGGACATGATGTAAAACAACTCATACAATAATATATCAAGGACATGATGTAAAAAAACTCGTACATAAAAAAAAATTGAATGATGCTGGTGAAATTGGTAGAATTTTATTTCATTAATATATAATAAAGTATAAAAATATGTTAATTGTTTAGTTTTTTTAAGAAAAAGTATTTGGTTTTGGAAAAGCATTTTGACATGGTGTTCAAAATTAATTTTTTGAATAAATTAGAAGATTTAAAAGTTTTTTTGAGTTAAGATTGTTGTGTTAAGGTTGTACAAAAATATTATTGTCAAGTTTAGGAACATTGAGGGTTGGTTGGAAGAAATTAATTGTAATATAGGAGTTAGGCAAGGGTGTCCTCTACTTTTTTTGGGTATATGCATCAACGGTTTAAAGGGTTGTTTAGAAGAAATAGGTTGTGTTGGCATGACTCTGGCTAGTATAGTCATCATCTTTCTCCTTTACATTAATGGTATTGTTCTTATGGTCTTGACAAGCAACTAAAAATTCTCAAGGATTTTTTCTCTAGTACAAGAACGTGTAACACCCTGTTTCCCCCAGTTTGTAAAAATAACTGGACTGGCCAAGAACTGTGGCAAACTCAAAAATGTG
>SNQJ01S0047146.1:120306-147749 GCA_010110895.2 Picea sitchensis | reverse complement strand
TGTGGCCTTTATATATGTATTATTTTTGTAAACAAAGATCATCATTTCCTGGGGAAAAGAACGATGGATTTATGATTTTCATACTTGAATGAAATATGATACTGGTTGCATCTTTAGCTTTTCCATATTGTGGTTTTGTTCAAGTTAAGATTGTTTCAATTTGTAGTAAAGACTATTATTGCGTTTGCTATTATGGTTTACTACAGATTGGGATTGATATAAATTTATATGTATGATCCATGTTCATGTTCTAGATTTATGACACAGTAATCATTTTGTTTAAACCTGGGATTAAGAGATTTATCTTTATCATTTGTTGAACATTCATGCACGAGTTTTCACAGCAGGGTTTATCTTAATGTACTCACTTGTGAAATTGTGAGATTGTTGTCACTATACCTCTCATTTGTTCTGTCGTTAGCATTCAAAAGCGTTGTTGCTTCGTGTTTACATGAAGTATTTGAAAATCTGGTGCGGGTTGGCCTCATCGAACAGTGAATGCAGATGTTATGTATAGGACGAGTAGGAGATGATAATTTGAGGTCAATTTTCTATTTTCATTTTAATAGTTTAATTAATATAAGAATTTTCTGTAGTTTAGATACACAATACAGATTGTTATTTTTATTTCTTAGTTAGATAGCTATCATTTCATTTCTTTTTCATAAAAGTTATACAAATAAAAAAAATACTAGCTTCGCTGTCATAAGACAATTCATATATGATTTTGCAGATTTCGATCAAAATTTGCATTTTCTGAATACTGTATAGATAACAGAGATTTAATCATATCAATACACTATATATTTAATAAGTAGGGTTACTATTTCACTAATATTAATTAGCGAACTGCGAATATATATTAGACTTGTATATAGTTGCAACAACTATTTTTTTTTACTTAGTTAGTTTCTTTAGTTTAGTTTTTTTTTACTTTCCTAGGACTTAGATCGGCCAATGGAGTCGCTAAACCCGTCGGAGTGGATTAATCCAAACGGCTTGGGTTATTTAGGCAACCTCGGACCAGATTCACTCCTCCAGTTGACGAGCGGTCAATTTCTCCCGTCAACACTTTGCTAGAAAGAATCTTTCTGCATCTGAAATAAATTATACTACCACTGAAAGAGAAGGCTTAGCTATGGTATATGCACTGCAGAAGTTTAGCCACTACTTTTTTATTGTATTTATAGGTAAATGATGGCATAAAAAGATCGCCCTAGATCCACCTAGATATATAAAAAAACAAGGCAGGACATGACGCTTTCCCTAAGATGTAATCATTGAATTTACTATCAAATAAGAGATGAATGCCATACCGTTTAAATATCACTTCCTTGTATCTTTGTTTTCCTCACTCTACTCTGGTGCTCCTATGATATTGAATCTGCAAGGGAACACAAACCAACCAAAGTGATAGCAATGACAATATACTCAATGAAAACTTATGCATGTGATCAAGGAATCATACAATAAAATGAGAATGGTTTTATGGGAAAGAAACATGTCACTACATTATATTAAGTAAAAGTGGAAGATACAACCAAAAGCCTTGATGTTGCAAGGTCCCCTTTCAGTGGCCCTTTTCTCCATCACACACACTTGCTCCAAGCGTGCATGAAGAAGATCCACAATGACTTTATGAACCAAGATGAATCCCTCAAGCATGAATTGAAGTAGAATTCCTCACATAATTCTTAGCCTATTCAACCTTCATTAACCTTAACCTTTTCAATGAGAAATCCCTCTTTATATAGGGGAAAGAGAGATGGTTAAAGATATTAGAATGATCCCACCAAATCAGAGAAGCGAGTAAGATCCCATCTATTCGGAAGCCACCTCATCTTCTAGAAGATCCTCTTATAGAATTTCTGTGAATCTCGACCTTTTCTTAGTTTTTTAGCATCGCCACACCCTAGCTATAGGATAGCCTGTGGAAACGTTGCAAACCAGGTTCAGGGCATAAGGAAATGATAGGGAATCATCACACCCTACATATAGTGAAGCCTGCGGCGATATTCTTTAATAGGGTTTTTGAGAAGATAAATCTAGTCACTTATCTCATGAAGGAAGGCTCTTTTGGGAACATGAAAACATATTGAAAAAGGATCACTGGGTTGACCAAAATAATTTGTTATAGAATTCCCCCCAATCTATAAGGCTAGAACTCGTGACAACCAAAATACTTTGTAGAATGTGAGTGTGTCATAAATAAGGAGCGCACCAATCGGGAACCTACAAAAAACAAAACATCTACATAATATCATACCATTTATGAGGTAGAAATTCCCATGCTCAATATACAAGTGATTTAAATCATAAATTTCAGTCATGGCCACCAATTATACACTGTGGATCCATGTCATTAAGATTTTGCATAGCCAATAGGAATACACTGTGGATCTCTTCTTTAGAAAACTCAAATTCAGACATAGCCACAAGACATACAAAATGGATCTATGTGTCAATAAAAATCATAAATACTCTATCGTAACCTGGACCAAAATGATAAGATCCAAGGTATTCAATTGTGTCATCCTTAAGTACAAATCTAGACATGTGATTATAGGTGCTGAAGTCAAACATGGTAGAAACCACTTAATTACCGACCCTTGATGAAAATCATTAACAAGTGTGAGGGAAATCACCATTGATGTCAATGATTCCAAAGGTACCCTAGTACAATCCAATGAATGCAAATAAATGAGTCAAAGTCAAACACTCGATGGAATCTCTCAATCAAGGGTCAATGATGTGAACCAACTGTCGAAAGCAAAGAAACCTTCCATTGAGGCATGCAGGCTCTAAGGTACTAAATTATTTCTAGGTCTTGTTCCCGGATAATGAGTTGAAGTTGACAAGAAAAGAATCGTCATAGGAGGGCCTTGATGTATCCCTCATCAATAACATGAAATAAGTAACATACTTGAGGTAGATAAAAGTATGAAAATGATTTGAAATTGACGCAGGGAAGGCCGACATGGTATGAATTTATAACTGCAGATGGTCGACTCGATAGAGGTATTGTTTAGGGTTGGAATTCTCTTGAAGATATGAATGAAACGACAATTGTCTTGGCAACATTTACTTAAGGAAGACCCAATATATGAACTTGCGGAAGGTCAAACGAGAGACAAGTGGATTTCCCAACCCGGATACAATGATGAAGGGGGTGTCATGTGCAAGAGAGACTATTATTGCCACTAACACAAGTACAGAGATACATTTCTTTCCCAAATTCCCCCCCACCATTTATGGCGAGTACCTCTTTATTTTTAAGTAAGATTGAAGAGGATAACATATGGTTGTTGATGTAATATCATCCTTCGGATGAGTCTCTCGAAGTTGTTTTAATGAACCCTAAGAAGGAGTGGTTCGGTCACGTACAGGTATTTCGATGTTTGTTTAATGAGTCCAAAGAGAGAAAACTCAGTGGTTTTTTAGGTTTAAAGATTCTAAAAAACACTTGAAGAAAACTCCACAAGGTCCTTTTCTGTAAATTAATCTGACGAGACCGAAAAAGTGATAATTTACCGCTCACCAGATGTTTTCTTCAAATACTTTTACGAGCATGAAAATAACAAGATCACTCGACAATCTTTTCATGTTTAGATAGTCTGAAAAGAGCTTAAAGGGAACTCTAGGTGGTTCATTTTTCGTGTAACCTTTACGAGTTTGAAAAAGTGATAAAAGTCTACTTAGTTGTGTTCTTATTGATTTACGAGCATGAGAATGATCAAATATTGAGCTCGAGGTCTTTCCTGAAAAACCCAAAATGTATCTGTACATGCGACAAATAAAAATAACAAACCAAGAAACGTATTCGTGTTCCATCGTTTGCACTCCTAGATTTCTCATATGTGAAAAATCAAACACTTGCAATGTCGTTAGGACTTTAGGGTTTAGGTGAAATGCATAAAATAATATAAAATATAAATGGAAAATTGAAAAAGTTAATAAATATGGGTAAAAACTTCTTTTTACCATTCCATTATTATTCCACCTAAACCTTGTTCCAAAACCCCCATTTTACCTCAAACTTCTACTATAGATTGTGGCAGGCATAGTCGATCATTGGACGAATGGTATCCATTGAATAGGTAATATTATTGTCCTCGTCACTTTCCATGGATTATTTTTTGTTTTTATTGGTTAAAAGTAGATTTTTTGGGTTGAATTTGTGAGGGTACTCGCACGATGAGGTTTCCACAAGCGCCTTATATCGTTCCCTATGGCGATCCAGGGTCACCGCAGGAGGCCCTATGGCTGGCTTGTGGCAATTCTACATTATGTGGATGCCTTCGCCTGCGACATGCACAACTAAAAATATTCTTAATAGATGTTTAGCCAATAAAAATCTCCAGGGAGGCAAATAAAGATACTAATCTCTCCTTGTGGTTCCAATGAAGGTTTTTAACAATTAGAATGTTGGAATGGAGGGAGAGAGAGCATGAGTATGAGGATTACTTCATCGGGAATGACCTGGGAACAGTTAATGCCCTTCAACAATGTGGGTTTCTAAAATTATTCAAGATCTAGGACATGAGGGCCCAATTGAGGTCGCTTAAATATTTAGTCCACATGTGGGATGTGGACCAACAGGTATTCCATGTGGGAGCCCACATACTCCCTCTAGATATCGAGGATATCCATTTTTTGACGGGGCTGTCTCGTTGTGGATCCTGTGTGACATTGACAGGCAGCAGGGGTGGCGGTCTACCAATTAATGAGTACATTCGGCAATATTGTGTACTAGAGGCTAAGAGATGTAGAAACAAGGTCACTATTAGGGATGACCGGGACTCACCCCTACGGACCATACTTTTCACCATCACACGCATGGCAGGGAGTGTATATCTCAATATGGCTCTTCATAACTACTTTCAGTATGTAGTGGAGTGCATGGAGCCCCGAGTCTTTAAATAGTGTGACGGGGTCCTCAGGAGCATGAAAAAACAGTTCACCAAGTGTAGGAAAGGTGACCTGAAAAAGTTTTGATACAGTTCGATTTTGTTGTCCTTCTTCTTGGAGAGGGTTCCACACTTTATCCTATAGGTAGATTGGGGCATACCGGCCCCACAAGATCCAAGAATGAAGAGGTAGTGTGACCTCATGGCTTTGCATGTGACTGGTCCTATCGTCAAGTACAATGACGTATTCTTTGATTGGTTGAGGCCCCAAATGATTATGGTAGATGATTATGCATATGTCGGCTTAGACTTCAAAGGTGACCCAGACTTGGGTCTTCCTTAAGGTTTTCAATGGGGGAAGTTAGGTAAGAAGTACATTTTGTCTTTATAATGTTTTTGTAATTTTTAAAATATGAAATGTTTTTATGTTCTTAATCCGACGACTAATCAAAAATCTCTTTGACAATGTAGATGTAGGACCTTATCGACCTCCAGGTTCATCTCCCATTCATAGGCGAGGGGATATAGTCTAGGTAGCAGGATTAGACGTTGCTGACTACGAGGCTATAGAGAAAGAATTGGAGGGGTTGACAATGGATGTCCCATATACTTCTATTGATGAGATCCCGAGACATTACCAATGCCACACAATAGGTGTATCTACTTCTATCAGTCAACTTCTCCATAGAGTAGCACGGGAAGTCGTATGTTATCGTGGGAAACATCCTTGATGCTATATTTGTATATGAAGCCATGTGCTTCACATTTTTGACATTTTGGTCTTCGGACAAAAACACTTTTTGTAAAACTTTTATCGTTATATATATATGAGGATTCTACTAACTCACTTGATTTATATACAAAATGTGATTGGATTTATAAGTGTCTCAAATGTGTGTCTAACTCATAATTATCTAATGCATCTGTTAATGTATTTAGACATATAGGAATGTGTTGATGTTTAATGTAATCAAAATGAGTCTCCAAGAGGCGAATTCGTAAATATACCCTTAACAAAGTAGAACTTTGGATAGCATAGAAATTACTCAATTGTAGTACTACTAACTGTGAATTGAGTCATACGACAAGATGAAGGATTCCAAGTGAAACAACATCGGTGAACAATTCGATGACTGCACTGTATTTCGCGATATTTTTAGTTACAGGGCCAAGGAAAACACCATGTATATTGATTAATTCGTTCGTAGATGCGTAGATATCCCAAGTTCTGAGTACTACGACTAGAACCATCGACGAAGCTAATGTAGGGTAGGGAAGACACTGACATCTGGAAACCAAGCACAACGCAAGGTAAAATTTGGGGTTCGAAACCAAACAACGAAAAAACACACAAAAGTAGCACACAAGAGTATGATATAGTAAAAATACAAGCACTCATGCAAAAATGACTTAAGCATAGTACTTCTTTGAATAAAGCCCATTTTTGTGTTCACTCAAAGGAATGCCATAATAATACACTAACTCATAAGCTCCCTTCTCCAACACTCATTTGACAATATAAGAGCCTCTCCACATAGCCTCGAATTTTCTGGCCCCTCTTAAATCAAGATATTTTTCGTAGAGGAGAACTAGATCGTGTTGAAAAGTCAACAAGAAACATGTGTCTAATTTATTTTTCCCTTAAATAAATTGGACAATAAAAATTAATCTATTATTTCATTCATAACTGAGTGAGTTGGATTTGTAACATAATTATAAGTGTAGTTAAGTGAGTTAAGATCAATTATACTAGTTGTAACTAAACATGCACTAGTGAGAGTTCAATTAATCAGTGAACTCACATGCAACTGAAGATTCAACACGGTTAACTACATGCATGTTAGATCCAGTGGAGACCCAGTTGAGATAACACGTGAAAGGGATATTTTGGCTATCAGTTGTGATTTGATCACACATGCAGTGGATATGCTTATGAGCATGCGCAAACAATGGCGTAATTTTTAGAACATGAGAATTGCAGGAATACATTAAGTGTATCAAAATTTCTAGAAATCGCCTTAAAAAAAACATGTGGATTGACATGTTTGTCGTATTGGGATTTAACACATTTTTTCTGAGTTTCAATAACCAGGGAGACACCACGATGGGTCTCATCTAATTGCGTCAGGTACAATAGATGTTCCTCTTTAGAAAAGGTGTTTGGGAGAATTTCAATGACTAGTTTCAAATATGGTATCTCACATTCAATCGACAAAACAACTTCGATACCATAAACTAACTGGAAAGGTGTGAACCTGGTGGAAGACTTGACAGATGTCCGATAGGCCCATAATGATAAAAACAACATCGTGTGCCAACTTGTCTTATGATTTCCTATCATCTGTCGAAGCATAGTAATAAGGACTTTGTTTATCGCTTCAATATGGCCATTGGCCTGTGGATAATAGGGGTTGAGTTTTCATCCAAAGACCCAACTTTTCAGTAATCTCAGACATCATGAAGTTTCGAAAATGACTACCATGGTTAGTAATGATAGCTTGGGGGACACCAAACCAAGTAATGATGTGATTGAATATGAACAATGCTACAATTTTCCCGGTGTTATCGAATGTAGGCATCACCTCGGCCCATTTAGTGAAATAATCCAAAGCTACAATGATGTATCCATGCCCCCCGACCAAGTGAGGGTTACATGTCATGAAGTCAATGCCCCATTTCGCGAAGGGACCAATGGAAACTACAGGGTGTAAAGGAGAAGGATGAGATCTTATTTTGTTGTCATAAGTTTGGCAAGCATGGAATTTCTAGACATCAGTAATGAAATCCTTTAAAAGTGAGGGCCAAAAATACCTTGCTCGTAAGATCTTTTGGGAAGTGGAATACCCATACATATGACTGCCACATGCTCCAGAGTGACAGTTATTCAAATCTTTCTCAGCCTCATCGTAGGTGAGACAATGTCAGAAAATAGAGTTAACACCATGGAAATAAAGAGTGTCACCGAGAATGATGTATTGACGGGCTTGATACCGTATATGACGACAATCCATACTAGAAAGGTCAAGCCATAAATTTTGAGTCTGGTGATAGATTATAATATCTCCGTACGAAACGTCATCAGAATTGATCAGAAAAAGGGATTCGTCAGGTAAGGAATCCTCTACCACATTTGTTGTCTCAGTTGAGGGAAGGTCACATATCAATTCAGAAAAAACCAAAGATTTCTTAGACTTAGCGAGTTCAAATTCTATGTCAAACTCCTAGAGAATCACTATCCATTTGGATTACTTTCCCCCCATCAATTGTCGAGTGAGGATATGTTGCATGGGGTTGTAATTGGAAATAATAGTGGTTCTGCATAATAGGATATAATGACGAAAATGTCAGACAGCTTGAACAACCACCAAGGCCAGTTTCTCCACATGTATGTATTTGGATTTGGTGGTCGTGAGAATCTGACTCAAATAGTAAATTACATGTTCATCGTGCGAATTATCTTCTTGGACTAATACCATGGAAATGATAGAGTTTGAAGCAACGAGGTAGAGGAAATAGTCTCGACTATAATCTGGTGGGAAAATAAGTGGTGTACGGGTTAAGGAAAGTTTCAAATATTCGAAGGCTTTATCGACAGTATTGTCCCATACAAACTCGTAACCTTTCTTCAACAGTCAAGTAAATCCCTGTGTTAACTCGACATAATTTGGAATGAATTGACGCAAAATGTTTGACTTCCCTTACAAATTTTGAAGTTGGCGTAGTGTGGAAGGAGGAGGTAGAGTAAGGATAGCCTCAACCTTCAAGGGGTCTACCCTAATTCCATGAAGTGACACAATAAAAACCAGAAGTCAGCCATACGCCACACAAAAAATGCATTTGTGTGGGTTCAAACGTATACTATAGCAACGACAACGAAGGAAAATGGATCGGAGATGGGCTGGGTGATGTTGGCGACGCATGGAATGTGTCGGTAGATCATCGAGATAAGGTTGTACGATGTGATTGATATCATGAAAATAATAAGATATGGCACGCTGGAAATTTTCACCAACATTCTTCAAACCAAAAGGTAGTGTTTGATATGAAAAGGTATTGTCCATTAAGGAGAAGATTTCTCTCCTAGCGCAATCATCGACGATCTAGTCAATGAAGGGGGTTGGATAATTATCCTTAGGACACGATTTATTGATATCCCTATAATCTACACATACACAGATCATGCCTTGTTTCTTATTTACCAGAACTGGATTGGATACCCAATCGGTTAAAGCGACAGGATAGATAAATCCAGCCTTAAGAATTTTTTCATCTTCAACCTTGATAGCAACAACTTTACGAGGATGGACTAGACAAAGTCTTTGTTGGATGGGTTTAGCATCCAGGTAGGTCTTAATTTCGTGTATAATGATATCGGGATCAATACCCGACATCTCTTCATAGATTTAGGCGAAAATGTCACAAAATTCTTGAAAAATGGCTTTATAAGTGACAACCTCGTCAATGGA
The DNA here is from genome assembly GCA_010110895.2 of Picea sitchensis. Classification (NCBI taxonomy): domain Eukaryota; kingdom Viridiplantae; phylum Streptophyta; class Pinopsida; order Pinales; family Pinaceae; genus Picea; species Picea sitchensis. The sequence goes on along the minus strand of SNQJ01S0047146.1, from coordinate 138,376 downwards.
ACATGAGGCTCCGATGTGAACATTTTCGATGACTCCAGGTTTAATGGATATGTCAAAAGGACCGGTGGGTGAAATGTTACTTGGGTTCCCTTCATATATCATGTCGTTTGTTAACTCGGGAACAGAGGAAATGACAACAATGGTCGACGAAGTCGAAATCCATTGGTAACTCTCTATGGTGTCCTGCTCTAGGAAGAGAATGGAACAATGATGTCCATCGTCACATGGAGTGTCTTCTATAGACATGACTAACATGATAATCTCATCGGTAGGAAATATCACATGAAACAAATCGAGAGATGAATCACATAGAGAGGGAGTAGAAATGGATTCAGATTGAATGGCCTGATAAGCGGATTCAACTAGACTTAAGGGAATTTGGTCACCATAGTGAAGATAATCACCAGGTTCAGGTACTATCCATGGGTCATGAGACGCGAGGGTTTCATGAAGAGAGGTGGAAATCATGTTGATTGAGGCGACAAAAGGAGGTGGAATATCGGGTGGTGGGATTGGGAATGTACCCATAAAAGTTGAATCTTTCAGAAGACCCACGTTGACATTCTCGTACCCAAGAGGTGTCTTCGAGATGAAGGGTACATTTCTAGTAAGAGAATCATAATTAAAAAAAGGCTAGTTGGTCAATAGTAACGACCTTTACTTGTTGTGTGAAATGTAACACACAGAAAAGGGTAGACACAATTTCATGCATGGAATCAATCCATATATGGCCAAGTAAGAGGTTATAGTCAAGAGGCGCATCAAATACCTTGACCTCGACATTGACCGATTTTCCTTCCAATGTAATAAACAATGAGGGAAGAACACCGTAGGGTTTAAAACTAGAACCATTAAAGGCCTTAAGTGTATTGTGTGATTCAGTGAGGGTAGGAGAGCCAATATCTTTCCAACAAGTAACAGACATAACGCACTTCGAGGATCCCTTGTCAATAACGGTTCTACAAATATTCTTGTTCTCTTCAACAACTTGGATCTGAAATGCTAACTGAGGAGGTATCCTAGGAATGTGATATTCCAGGTCAAATATGATCAAATTCGTATCTGTGGGATCAATTCCACCAATGGCCTTTAATAGTGCCTTCCGTTGAGCGGGATATCTTTGAAGGACTTTGAGAGATGACATAGCGGAGGGTGCTTGCACAAGGTCTTGTACAATACTATAGTTTTGAGCAGAAAGCACATGAGGATTAAAGGAAAACTTCCGAGCAATGCCCTTTGGAGGAGGGTGGAGAGCTATATCGAGACCCAGTCGTTTGAGATGAAGAGGACCATTGGGAGGTGAAGGTTAGGGAGGTGTTTGAACCAACGAAGGTGGAAAACCATCAACTTTCTCATTTGAAGGAGAGTAATATTTTGACCTAGTTGCGATTGCAATGTAGTTCTTTTTAGAATCACCAATACACATAAGGAAATACAAAGTGGTGGAAGGATAAGTTTGGTCATGAATGACCAATTGGGCTTGTGGTTGAGAACGAAAAGGTTGTGACAAAATGACAGGTGTGGGAGGCTTCCCGATCCCTTGAAGGAACTTAGTGACCTCGACACGTCCTGGACAATATTTTGTGTAGTGATCGTCACCAGAGATAAGGAAAGGATATCAAGGTTTATGCTTATCCTTATCATTAGCAGGTTGCGTTTTGGGATTTTCGGATTGTGGATTATTATTTTTATCCTCCTTGTTCTTACCCTTTCCTTTTTTAGATTTATTTTTACCAGTAGGGGTAGGCTGAACTGAATTAACCTCAGAAGTTTTTTCGATGGAAGGAGTAGGAGTCGGAGCATGTTGGACATTAGAAGCATTAGATTTGGGGTTGGTGTGAGGGGAATGCATGGATTGAGCATCAACATGGAAGGTTCCAATCACACCATCAACAATATGAGAAGTTGTCAGGGTTGTTGAGGTAGGGGTGGTAGAAGGGTGAGGAGCGTTAGGGATCACGTCGTAAAGTGTGCCCATTTGTGAATAAATGAGATCTAGGTACTGAGTATGAATAATCGCCTGATCTTCAGTGACAACTCCACCCATGGCAACATCACGGGTGATTTTATTGATGATTGATTTGGTGAACCACTCAGCCAATAACTGATCAGGAAGGTCAATTTTGATCAAATGTCGTTTCCTTCTCCACTCATGAATGTGATCGAAAATATGAGTGGCAAAAGATTGTTTAAAGGAACTCTAAATTTCAGTTCCTGTCTCGTAACAAATTGGAAATTGGTAATGCATGAGGGAATCCATGGCTAGGGTATTAAATTCATTAAATAATCCTCACGATAACTCGTTGTACCATTTTGTTGTCGAACCCGTGAGAGTTTGTTGGAAGAGTCGTAACCTAATGAGGTCGTCCGTGAATGAGTTGGATCAACACCAAAGGTGAAAAGTCATAACATGATTGTTTGGGTCTTCTCCCGGTCGACCGTTAAACTTGGGAATGTCGGATGGTAATTTGGATGGTATGATGGGGCAATGGGGAGAATCTAAGATAGGATCATTCAATATCCTAGACAAGTCGGGTAAATCCAAAGTGGCTAGAAAAGGCAACTGTCTATTAACATGAGGATACTGGTGACTTTGGGGAGGAAGTCTTGTCGGTATACCAGTAGGACCGTAAGAAGTCTACATGTAAGTAGAAATTCCTAACAGATTCGGTTGGGGAGGGTTTTGAGGCATGTAGCCTACAGGGTTGGGTTGATTTGGAATGTTTCTTTGGGAAGGAAAATTCGACTGGAAGTTTGGACCCCAAGTAGGATTCAGGGAACCTTGATACGGTTGGCCAAGATTGGGAGGTACAAAAGAGTTAACTTGAGAATGTTTCCCCCCAAATGGTTTTGGAATTCCTTGGATAGGAATAATCCAAGGTACAGGTGTAGTTTTCTAAAATGGGTTATGGGTGCCAACTTGGGGTTGCCCCCCAAATTGAGGTGGGGCCCTAGATTGGGGTTGTACACTAATCTGGGGTTACCACTCGACTTGAGGTTGTGCCCCAAATCAAGGTTTCCCCCCAATTTGTGGTTGTGCCCTAGTCTGATATTGTCCTCCAAAAGGAATCTGAAAACCATAAGTGATAGACAGACGAGTACCCCCAAGTGGGTTGGAGCCACTAGGGCCAAAATAATTAGCCCCTCCAAACAAAGGTAGAAGAGGGACGTACGACCCTCCAGAGGGGTTCTGGGCAGGTGCAGAAACAAAACCAACAACAACATTATGCCCAGGAGGAATACAAATTCTTTTCCCTCTGGACAGGTTATGGGTAGAGATGGCGATGGGAGTATTCAAAGTGTGATACCCAGGGGGAAGTGACGGGATAGGTCTAGATGGAGGTGGTGTTCCAATGTGATATTTATTAACCACCACATTCTCGTAGGAATAGTCGTAGCATGTGGGACCATGGTAGAGTGGGCCCTGTGGAGAGAAAGGGTCGAGCGAGGACCAACTGACTGTGTGTCTGGAATGACGGTGATATTGCTAGTTGTACCAGAAAAATGGTGTAAAGGTACCATGTAGGTAACAAACATTTCAGGAAGTTGTGATATTATAGGTGGATCAGGACTCGCCCCTAAGTTGTCATAAATCTCTCGCACAGTGCGAGGCAGGGTTCTAAATGCTTCACTAGAAAGAGGGGGATTCTCTACTCTAGGGCCTGTGTGAGGTCCACTTGGTGCTCTAGAAGTTTCAACGAAAAGTTATCCTGATCAATTCATCTGGATAATATGTCTCTCGTATCCAGTATACGGTAATGGAGTTGCAGGAATTTGGAAAGCCTGTGTAGAATCAGAAATAATTTAGAAATCTTCTAAAGAGTTGGAACTTTCCACTTGTGAGGTTACAATGTCCTAGACTGCTCTCTTCTTAGGAGAGCCCTCCGGTGAATTAGGAAGCAAAGGGAGGTAACCTTCAGTATCTTCTAGGGGTATCCCTTGCATCCTATCTGAACGACGCGGAGGGTCAATGTTGGACGAACCAAATATTTTACAGAAAAAATCTATGGCCAACTACGGAAAAAAAACAACACTCGCTAATAAAATCCAGAAATCAAACCAACCAAACAAACCTTCTTATTTTGAAGTCACTAGTTGGTGATGAAATCCAACGTCGTGAAGTCATGACAAGAAGGGCATAGGATAGAGCGAGTGGAAAAGTTACATTGATGACCTGCTTAATTGACTTACACTCTGGTACAATCTCCCACACATAATCGTGGGTATACGCTCCAAGGATCTTGAGTGAGTCTGGCCAATATCGATTCCAGGTATTGTGAATACTTGCCCCTCCACAGTCACCTCGTGTAAGACTGTAAAGAGATAGGATACTAAGGTTACCAAATACAATAGTGATGCCTAGGGAAACAATCGATAGTCTGATCCACGTGCAAAGGTAGGGTATCTAGCCCGAAATCAACTCGAAAGGATTCCACTCATAATTGTGGGTATAACTTCAAGTGACCCCTGTAATATGTGCAATCTCTACACTAAGACCAACAAAGCATTGTGAGTAACTCTGCCAGTCTTAATGCGACCTGAGGTTTGACCCTTGTGTTAGAAGGGCTTCCTAGGAAAAAATGTTGCAAGTGGATTTGAACACTCCCTATCACAAGATGCTACAATGTGTTTTATTCTTTGGAGAGTGTGCCTCACAACCTATTCCAAAGTTCTAGCCTAGATAATGTCGGTGAGAAGAGTTTCTAGAAAATAAAAGTTACTAATAAATTTTAAAATTACGCAGTGTTTTAGAGGCTATTGTTTAATCAAGAGGGAGATGGAAATGAAACTGATGTCATATGAGATCTTGACCCAATAATATGCAAGAAGAGATGAATGATGCAATCTTTTAGTTCAATGAACTCTAATTGTAGTAAGGAGAAGGTATTTCTTTGGAAGCACGAAAGCTACAAAATGCAATTCTTTTTTCTTGAATGAACACAATTCCAAACAATCATAAGCTATCAAATTTCCCAATTTTCTCTCTTTCTAAAGAAACAAAATTCGAATGATTTTTTTTTCTTATGAGCGATTACAAAAAATAATAGATGACTTTAATTCTTCCTTTCCAAAATAAAATCAGATCTATAATGAAGAAAGGAAAACGTAATCAAATAAAATTAATACACTCAACACAATACCCAAATTGAACTTTCAATGAAGACAAAAATGAATATTACAAGAAAGTGTTTCGCCAAATGAAAACAAAAATATCTTTCAAATCAATAAGAAATCCAGAAAATGTAAAACAATTCAAAACTTTAATCAAATCAAAGACTTTTATCAATCAAGCACTCAGATCTAGATCCAGAGACAAAAATCAAGAAGTAAAAAACTTGCAAAATGACAAAGAAATACCTTCAATCCATGGAAACCAATCAACAACAAGTTTTAAAATCAGAAAAATATTAGATACTAGCACCAAAATTTAATCCTAGGTGACTAAAGAAAAACTGGGTGAGAGAAGACAAAAGGCCCAAACCAACAAATCCTATAGGAAACATCATAGCTCAGAAGTAAAGTACAGTGCGATGAAATAAGGTCGTTGCAGGATAGCTATGGGACAAAATGCGATGATTCCACACTAATTTAAATAGGCAAGATGCGGAAATCATGGAACGTCGCATGTTGTATATGGGGCACAGTGCAACAAACTCTTAAATAAGGAAAAAATGGACAAAGGACAAAGAATATAAATGAACTTTCAGGTCCAGGGAGTCCAAATGGATCATCCACAGACTCAGAGATTGGATCAAAATGAAAGGAGGTAGGATAAACACAAATGGACCAAAAAAAACAAAAAACAAGTCGTATCCCCAGCGGAGTCACCGATTTTGTTATTGGATTAATTGGTAAACGCGGGCATAAATTGATCTCCCTAGATCCACCTATATCTAGAAAAAAACAAGACATGACATGACGTTTTCCCTAATCTCTAATCATTGAATTTACTATCAAACAAGAGATGAGTGACATACCATTAAATATCGCTTCCTTGTATCTTTGTTGTTCTCTCTCTACTCTGGTGCTCCTGTGAGATTGTATCTACAAGGGAACACAAACCAACCAAAGTGAAATAAACGATTGTATACTCAATGAAAATTTATGCATGTGATCAAGTAATCATAAAATAAAACAAGAATGGTTTTATGGGAAAAAAACATGTCACTGAATTATATTAAGTAAAAGTGGAAGATACAATCACAATACTTGATGTTGCAAGGTCCCCTTTCAGTGGCCCTTTTCTCCAACACATACACATTCTCCAAACTTGCATGAAGAAGATCCACAATGACTTGATGAACCAAGATGAAGCTCTCAAGAATGAACTGAAGTAGAATTCCTCACACAATTCTTAGCCTATTCAACCTTCATTAACCTTAGCCTTTTCCATGAGAAATCTCTCTTTATATAGGGGAAAGAGATATGGTTAAATATATTAGGATGATCCCACAAAATCAGAGAAGTGAGTAAGATCCCATGTATTCAAAAGCCACCTCATCTTCTAGAACTTTCATGAAGCTCGACCTTTTCTTAGTATTTTAGCATCGCCGCACCCTAGCTATAGGACAGCTTGCAGCGACGTCACAATCCAGTTTCAGGGTAGAGGGTGGCGATCAAGCATCTTCGCACCTTGCGTATAGTGCATCTTGTGGCGATCTTCTTTAATAGAGTTTTTGAGAAGAGAAAGCCAATCACTTTTTTCATGAAGGAAGGCTCTTTTGGGAACATGAACACATGTTGTAAAGGGATCACTGGGGTGACCAAAATAATTTGTAACATACTTTTTGGGAGGACATTTTAATATGTTTACTAACCATTCTGCATTGAAGTACTTAGTCAACAATCTAGTGTTGTGGGGAAGAATATGTAGATGGCTATTATTATTGCAGGAATATGATTTTGAGATTCTGGTCAAGCCAGGTAGAATGAATAAGGGACCTGACCACTTATCCAAGTTAGAACATGGAGATGAAACTACCATTTTGGATGATACACTACCAGATGCATGGTTGTTGGCCATTAGGAATGTTGATGGTCACTTCACCGAGATATTTCAGTTCCTGTCCATGGGAATGGCACCTCATGAGTATACAGTTATTCAGAAGAAACAATTGATAGTCTTCACTGCAGATTTTCAACTTATAGTTGGACAGTTATGTAAGATGGGACCGGATGATATCTTGAGGAGATGCGTTATGGAGGAAGAAAGACCATTGATTCTTACAGAATCACATGAAGGCATCACAGGGGGACATTATGCAGGGAAAGAAACAACATAGAAGGTTCTTAGAGCTGGCCTATGGTGGCCCACTTTACATAAGGATGCTAAGGAATACTACTAAGATCCTACGATGTATGCCAAATGATATGGGAACCTTATAGAAGGGACGAGATGCCTTTAGCACCCCTGTTAACCTTAAAATCATTTGAGAAATGGGCTATTGAATTTGTGGGACTGATCAACCCACCAGGAAATCCCATAGGAGCTCAATACATTATCACTGCTACAAAGTATTTGACCAGATGGGCAGAAGCAAGAGAAGTTAAGGACTGTAGTGCAACTACACTTGCGCAATTCATCTTTGATGATATCATAACTAGATTTGGATGCCCGAATATCCTTATGAGTGATCAAGGTACGCACTTCATTAACAAAACTATTGAAGCCTTGACTCAGGAGTTCGAAGTTCACCATCAGAAGAGTACACCATACCACCCACAGGCGGATGGTATAGTTGAAGATTTCAATAAGATTTTGGACACAATGCTGAATAATATTTGCAGTGTTAACAAAGATGATTGAGATTTAAGAATTCTAGCAGTGTTATGGGCTTATCGAACTACTTACAAAAAGATAACAACGTAGACTCCCTTTAAGTTAGTTTATGTCCAGGAAATAGTAGTAGCTATGGAATATTTGCCTCCTAGTTTAAGAATTGCAACATTTATAGGTATGGATGAAACTGGCATTGTTCAAGACAGGCTCGCACAATTGATGGAACTAGAGGAAGACATGTTCATTGGAGGATTTCATCAGCATGTACAAAAATAACGAGAAAAGGCTTACCATGATAGACATATCAAGAAGAAAGAATTAAAACAAGGAGATTTGGTACTTTTATATTACAACAAGTTCATGAAGCATACAGGAAAGTTTAAGACACATTGGATCAAACCATTCGAAGATTCCTATGTTACAGAAGGTGGATTTTCACAGTTGAATACTCTTAACAGAGAATGGAAGGATGGTTTAGTGAATGGGAGTCGGTTGAAGATGTATTGTGAAAACCAACTTCCTTGTAGCTCTTATTAAAAGTAAAGGAAGAAGGGTATAGCTACCAAGTGCAGTTGAAATTGGGTACCAGACATAGAAAAGACAGTCTGCACATGATAAGGAGGGACATAGAAATAAGCACAGGCTGCTCCGCATAGTCTGCAGTTGAAGTAATAAAGAAGGCTCAACCCTGCAATGACTTGAGACGAGTCACATGTGAGTGTTGGGGGCATGTTGTCCCTTGGTCATGTATTAAGGAAGAAAGAAAATATTAAAGAAGAAGAAAGACAAAGCATGAAGTGCACAAAAGGCACACAAACTAAGGAAGGGTCGAAGTGGTTAAAGAAGCAAAAAAGAAGGAACGAAGTAAGGAAAAGAAGTCAGTTGAAACAGAAGACCAAGGAAGAAAAAGAAGCAAAGAAGATAGATCGCGGACAAGTCAGTAAGCGGAAGAAGACACCAATGGGTGCTTTGGAGCACCTCATGTAGAAGAAGGAAGAACAAGTCAACGAAGCCCTTAAAATGAGGGTTATGTGGACCTAGGGTTTTGGCACCTGGACTTTGGTCTAGGGTTTCTAAGAGTCATGAAATGATAAATATAAGATTATAAGAGAGAGGATGATGATGATGTTTTGAGAGATATAAGTGTTTTTTTTGTAAGTGCATTCTTGTATTTTGGATCTTTAGTTGGGTGCGAAGATCGACCCTGCAGTTCGGTGCACAGGGAGGGGAAATAAACAGGAAGAGAGAGAAGGATCTGCAGCTAAATGCATAGATAGAGCTATATGTTTTCATCTATTATATCAATACGCATAGTTATGTGGACGTATCCCTAGGGAGAGGGTGAACCACGTAAATCTTGTTGTCTTTGTGGTTTATGTTGTGTTATTTTCTATTTGTTATATTTTTATTGCATTGTTGTTTTTCCTATTAAATATAGGAGGTATAAGCTAACTTTGTGAAGCTAAGTATAAGAGTGTAAAATAATCTCTAGGTTATATTGCTTTGTTTTTCTAGAATCATTTTTCATTTCCTTTGGTTGTAGACACATGTGTCGTGCAACCCCACTATTTCTAATTTGGGTGTGGCTTCATATGCTTTGCAGTTGTTTCTGAAAGGAACAATGGTTAGGGTTTGTTGGTGCCCTGCTAAGAGTTTAACCCTGGGTGTGCCCCTGTCCCAACAGACTGCTTTTTCCTCCACATTCCACCTTTTAGTTTCGAAAATGTGAGCTTCTACACCTCCTTCTTTATTCTTCCTCTCAGGACATTCCCAAGACATATTCCTTGTCTTTCCACAGGCATAGAGTTTTACTTCTCCACTTCTGCCTCTTCCTCTTCCCCCAGGGAAAGAGTTTATGCCACCATAGTTTCCACCCCTAGATCTTTCTCCTCTAGTCACCTAGATGTCAAAGATACCATCTTATTCTCCTGGATTCTAGAACTTTGCCCTGGTGGTTCCTTCTCTTTGGTCATGATTCTTTCCCCTACTCCATTGGATTTGGTTTTTAGCCAAATTGTCCTCTTCTTTCAGGGACACCTGATAAGAATCCTCCATTGTCCTCACAATTATCATGATATTGTCATCTTGTATCTCATACCTCAGGCCATTAATATACTTGAAAACGTTTTCTTCATCATTTTCTTGATGGCCTACCCTGATGTTCAGCCTGTAAAATTATTCAGTGTACTCATTTACTTTCAACCCATTCTATCTCAGGTTTTGAAATATCATGAATAGATTTATATGATAGTCCTTGGGTATGAATTTAGATTTTAACTTAGCTACCATTTTGTCGCAACTTTTCATTTTTTTCTTACCTTTGTATCTTCTATCATCTTGCAGTTCATCCCACCATAGTTCTTCATGTCTCTTCAACCTAGTAACAACATGATTTACCTTCTTTTAATCATCAATATCCTCATAATAAAAGTAATTGTCTAAGGCCCTTATCCGATCTAGCAACTCCTCAACATCCAAGTTTCCTTCATACATCGAGACTTCTATTTTTTCTCTAACCCCCATTTTTACAACAACTCTCAACAAGTGTTCCTCTACAACTTCTTCTCCCACAACTCCTTTTATTTCCATTTATTCACTCTCAGTTTTGTAGATGTCACAAAAATATGGTTTTGTCCTCTTTTTTGTGTCCATGGAATCCAGTCTCGCACATAGTTGCCTCATTTCTTCTTCCATGGATGCATTTGCTACAGGTTTGTCCTCGTGTCTCCTGGGAAAAATGATTTTAAATTTTCTTTCACATATAGCTTAATTCAAGATCTAATACCACTTAATGTATACCCCCAACCACTCCCTGGGGCCCTCTTGACCTCTCGTTCTAAGGATCATCCAATTTAGGAGCTGGATCAACTCACATGTTCCTACTGAACCTTCAATTTCACTTCTACAGGAATTTTCCCTCTCTTTTAGGCCATAAATTACCGTAGAAAGAGATTTGATAGGTCAAGGGCAAAGTCCACATGACCCTAAATTAAAATGGTGGGATAATTCTCCAACATCCGAAGAATTTGGGACTTCAGAGACTTTAAGATTTAGGATTCTTAACAAACAAACAATATGTTCCTCCCGAATGAAGAATTTTCAGAGCGTCGAACTCCCTTTGGGGATCAATAACTCTAGATCTCCATTGAGATATATGACTGTTAAAGTCTTTGACTATCCAAGATTTGACAGGCATGCGACCCAAATTTATTTCAGACTTCAGGAGTCCGATTTTTTTCTCGTGGAAACTGTTCATAAACCCTGAATGCTGAATTAACAGAGGCCTTCTCGGTTTGCCATGTTTCTTCCTTCGATCAACAACTGGGATGAGTTATGAAGTTCAGAACTCTGACATACCTCGCACCAAGACCCTTCTCTAGAATACCTAACTCTCATATCTCCTGATCTAGCGATGCGTGTCCTCGACAATGGATGGCCTCGATGAAATCCGTTCTTACAGTATTCGACGTTTCATGGGTCTCAAAACCCACTTCCTCCCAGACTTACAAACTAGGAAATTGTGATGATGAATATCAATGACTCTCCTCCTCTAGGAAATCAATGGTCCACACCCTCCCATTGATCAATGACCACGTTTCACATTCGTATTCCTGGCTTTGGGAGTCTCGAGTGTCCAACACTGTAAAACCTCTAGAGCGTCGAGCTTGCAAACTCACAGAGGACCTAGATCAACGAGCCCTATGCCTCAATGGATCGATGGCCTGAATTTGCTTCGGGCTTCGAGCATTTAGGAATTCACTCAGTACAAATCCTTGTTCCTCCCGAATGTCGAAATGCCGAAGGGCCTCACCTTCCTCTATGTATCCCCTTCTTATTGACGTCTAGGATGAATCTTGGTGTTCAAGACGTTGAAAATCCTTGCTCCCAAAAAAATTTGGTTCCTTTTTCCCTAGAGTGCTAACTCTCTGAACCTCTAGATCTATTTCCACATGTACTCTTTTGATTGATGGCTCATATCAACTCTGGTATTCAAAGCTTCAGAGGGATTGAAAACTTCTTCCCTCTGTTCTCCCAGACTTCTAGTCTTCCGGAGTCACTGATCTACTGACATCTGTCCTTGGGAATGGAAAACCACAATTTTCTCTGGCCTTAAAGGATCCCAACCTACGCAATAAAAATTTAATTTTCCCCTTGAAGTGTATATCCTCCGAAGTACAAGATATCCTATCACAAGTCCATTGTACCCAACAGTCAATATCTCCTCCACTCTTCAGAGCTTTAGAAGATTTTCAAACTTCTGCTGCAATGCTCCCTTCCTTCCAGAGTGTTGGTCTCCGAGACACAAAGATCTAATGACATGTGTCCTTTCAGAGATCTACGGTCTATATTGGGTTCCAAACTTCAAAACTTTAGGAGTTCCTCCTTTTTTTCACTCAAATTATGAAATTCTTTGAATAAAGGAAGTCTGAAGGACTTCTGGGATTTAACGCACTCGCTACTTCTCCATATTTGACGGTCGTCAATGATCCTGACTCTTACCGAATGGATCTCATCCATTCAACATATAAATAGCAAAACTACCTCCCTTTCAAGGGATTCTGGTCGCTAATATTCCTAAGCTTGACCACACAGGGTGACTCAAACCTTGAATGACTCCTCTGATCACTTCAAAGCTTTCATACTTAGGAATTTTTCCAAGTCCCTCTTTCATAACTCTTGTACTCACTATATCTTCTTAGCTTTTGTTACTCAAGGTTTCAAACCTCTGGCGCACTCCTTGTGTCCTTTGAACCTCTGAAATGTTTTGGACTTCTATATTTTTTCCAAAAATATATCTGCGCATTACTTGTGTTCGTCCTCTCTGAGACTTCCTCAACAATTCGACTAAATGTTGGCCCGACGCACACCTTGCACGAGTCTTCTCTAGTCTTTTATCTGCACTGAGCAACTATGCTCTCCTTGAAATTCCTCTACAAAGTTTGATGCTACCTCTTCTGAGTTTCTAAGTCAATCTTGACTCGGCCTTCACACTCCTTGTCGGAACTATGCACTCCTTGTACTATAACTCTCAAAAGAGAAGCAATTGAATCAAAGGTTCCCACTGTTGGATCATGTTGTCATTGATTCCAATGGTTTGATTGATTGATGTCATTGATTGATTTCAAGTGATTCATTGATGCCAAAGGATTCATTGATTGATTATTGATGTAATGTAATATGTATTGTCCTTTATGAGAATGCATAGATGAATATGGATCAATGATTTGTCATTGATATGATGAAAACAGATCAATGAGTTGTCATTGATACATGATCAAGATGGATCGATGTGGTTTCATTGGTATATGATGCATTGTTGAAAAATGTATACATGACTCATTTTTTTCTTATCATGATTGATAAGGTGAACAAATGGATGAACTCCAAAGTGGTCCCCTTATGGTGAAATCCCTCATGGGAAGAGGCTTTGTGGATTGAGTTATCCTAGAAGAATGGTTGGAGGACCCATGCTTGTATGTGGAATAATGAGATGAAGATCAAGGAAATTGTTGGTGAAACTATCCTATATGGATAGTACTTGTCATTCCATTTCCGGTGGTATGTGGAATGTCACATAACTCCTCATGGTTTGAGAGTTATGGCCTTACGAAGATGAAGGACCCCCACATGAAGACTTGAAGCCCCCAAGGTAAAAAAAGTCAAAGTGACCTAAAAGAAGAAATCATTATTTAAATGATAAAGTAAAGTGACAAAGTCAAGGTGGAATATTTAAATAATAAAAAGAAGTGACAAAATCAAGAAATGATAAAGTAAGGTGACGAAATCAAGAAGCAATATTTAAATGATAAAGTATTGGAGAACTTTCTATTTATGGAAAGTGGTTAACCCTAAAATAAGGAAAATATGTTAAGTGACCTAGAAATGGGTTAAGTGAACTAAAAATGGGTTAATTGACCTAGAGGAAGAATGCATAAATAAGATAGCAATGGTTTGTTGTAGATCATCCTTTTTTTGGATCAATGGAGAGCTTCTTGTGAGAATATCTTTTGGAGTATTGATGAAGAGCTTCTTGTGAGAGCCTCTTGAGCATTTTTGGTGTGGAAAACTTGAGCATATTGAATACCTATAGGTGACTGAGGTAAAAAAAGGATATCTAATCCTAATTTCGGAGGGAAGGTGAAGAAAATAGGTTCGAAATTCAAGGGAGGATAGATTCTTTTCATGATGCTTTCTAAGGTATGTTATTTACAGGCCATCTCAGCATTTTCGCAATAATTTTTTTTCTACAATGATTCAGACTGTGATATTGATAGGAAATTGAGGAAACATATCCAAGTATCTATGGTAAAATTTTCATCTTGTGGGTCGTTGTATATTTGGAGATACACTCTGTGGAAAATAGGGTTTGGGGCTAGTCCTGAAACTAGTCTAAAATAGGTGTTTCGGGTAAAAGTGTCATGAATTATTCATAACAAATCCAAATTTAGTGAGCCCAATTGTGTTGGTTAGAGTACATTATGTAGTATGCTTTTTAACATTTTAAGATCGATTCAACAAATATTTCGTGTGGGGCATGCTCTATAAGGTCTCTCTCTAGAATAAGCCAAAATTCAGCAAGGTATGCCATTTTTCTACAAATACTTTTATGATAGGTTCCAAGTAGTGTAACCGAGAGGAATTGCATTAAACACACTGAAGAACATTGTGCATCAGTTTCATATATTTATTCATTACAGTTACAAAGTTATTATTATTTCAAGTTAGGGTTGTTGACTAATCCAAACCTAGTCATGTGAGACTAAAGAAAAGTTTGATGAATATGGTAGTCTCTTATTGTTTAAAGTTAAGGAAGGTTTGCAGGTATGTGATCATATACACCAGGTCTATTACAGAGTTACAAATAATATTTGGATGATTAAATTTTTCAGGGCTTTTGCTTGAGGTACAAGTTGGGTACATGGTTGAGACAAGTAGTTGATGAGTTGGCACATACATGAGGTGTATAGTTGATGATGTTGGTACATATTGATGAGTCATAGTTGATGAGTACTTGAAACATGATTGGATTGGTACATACTAGTACATGGTTGGTTGCACTTTTTATGAATTACCAGTTGATTACAAATTGTTTGGTTTAGGTTGGTTCATGGTTGATGCACTTACTTGTTTAGCACGAGGTTGGTGCATGGTTGATGCACTTGTTTATGAGTACAATTGATATATGTTGAGTTGTTGCCTCATATTAGTTGGTTCTGAGGGTGTAAGTTTATTCTTTCATTAAAGAGCTGGTTCTCTTAGCCAGAGTTGTACTCTATTAGGTTGTTGATGGAAAACCCCAAGGATTGTAGTCCATAATAAAAGAAAATATTACATACATCTTGTGTTCTTTGTGTTCATGTGGTGATGACTTATTTGATGATATATTGATATATTTGCTGATAGTATTTGACATTTAAGCTTTGGTTATAAATGAAAACAATGAGTAATGAGTTAATGGTGATTGTTAACTAGGAGTTTTTGGGAGAAAAGAGCCCTACATTGTTCACCCCCCTCTCGGTCATGAGTGTGTGTCCAACAATTGGTGTCCGAGAGAAGGCCTTCACTACAAACCTTAACAAGCTTGAAGGAGATCCTTCACTACAAGCCTTAACAAGCTTGAAGGAGATCCATAGACACACAAATGGATGATGAAATACCAATCCTTGATGAGGAAAACTATTCTACTTGGATAATACAGATGAGAGTGTATTTGAAGAAAATGAGAGAAACTATTTGGAAGGCAACCATTGGTGGATCAGTTCCGTTGAAGAACAAGTCAAATATTGCAACTCAAAGGGAAGGAAAGAAGAATGATGAATTGGCTCTCAATACCATTCTTAGTGGACTCGCAATCCCTATAAAATAAAACATGGAACAATGCACTTCCACCAAGGATCTATGGCTAAAGCCAGAGGAGACATATCAAAGCAAGAAGGAGAAGGAAGATATTGAAGACCACTCCATCAAGATTATGAAAGGCAAATATCTTTAAAAATCCTTGATTGTATTATTTCTAAATGTGATCTTGAAAACATTTCAAGTGAAGATAGCACAAAGGAAGATCCCAAAATTATTTCAAATGAAGATATAGAATCTCCAAAGACTCTTGATTGCAATGATTCAAAATGTGATGATGTTGAATTTTTCTCAAGTGAAGAAGATGATCTAGAAATAGTTTGTGTAAAGTTTGATGGTAGTTATCCCACGGAAAGAATGGAAGAATATCTATTATAACTTCAAAGGGAAGTTGAAGAGGGTTTATATAAATACAAAAGTGATCATTTTTATACACATTATAACTATCTTTCGGATAACACTAAGAAGTTTATTAGGAGGAGTCAAAGGCACATCTTGAAGTTAAAGGGAATGCTCAAAGAACAAGAAGATAGCAATAAGACTAAATTGGAAGAAAAGGAAGAAGATATCACAAGACTAAAGAATGAAAAATAATATATGAAGGTATATTATGATATTAGCAAAAGTTTTGAAACTATTATTCATCTCAAGACCCAAATTGAAGAAGCCAAAGGGGTAGAAGAACTTTTGAAGAATCAAATTAATGAAAAGGAAGAGTCATGTGATAAGTTAGAAGTTGAAATTTTTTATCTTAGAAAGAAAGTGGAGAAGTCAAATAAATTATTTAATAGCTCAAAAATCTTGGATGACATCTTGGAAAGTCAAAGATCACCATATGATAAATCAGGTCTTGGATACAAAGAAGAAGCTACACATGCTGAAGCAAGTACCTCAAAGAAGCATGAGGTAAGTCCATCAAATAAGGAAGACAATTTTGCAAAGAAACCATCTACACAAGGAAAGGAAAATTTCAAAAGAACAAAGAAAGGAAGACATCAAGAAGCTATCTTTGGGACACCAAAGCAAAGGTATGAAAGTATTTTTCATGGGCATTGTTATTCATGTAATGAATATGGTCACAAAGATTTTGAATGTAGATCTTATGAAAAAAGATATAATGGAATATTTCATAACACCATAAGGTGTTGGAGATGTGATCAAGTAGGACACATTGTTGTTCACTGTAATACCATGAGATGCTACAACTATAGTGTATTTCATCAGAAATCCCATGAGTGTTGGAATACAAGAAGAAAGTCCATGATGAGGATTTTACATATCATGTCTAGAAGAAGGAATGAAGTAAGGAAAGGAGACATCTTTGAAAATATGGATGCTCAGAGATCAAGCTCTAAGGAGCAAGGACATCTACAAAAGTGGGTAAAGAAGACAAAGCAGCCAGAATAGAATGAACGACTGAAGGGAAGTTCAAAAATGTCATCTACTGAGGCATACACGAGTGATAGTGGTATCATTTGTGTATATATGCAGGCTGACCTTGTATAGGTCGCGTACATATGTGAGTTGTCTATGCACAAGGATTGTAGTTTGATGTGATGGTATAACTCTGTGACACAGGTTTTGACATGGTTTATTGCAGTTTCTAACATTATTTGTTGCAGGTTTTCATGATTCTATATTGGATTACGTAAGGTGATGATGTAAAATAAAATCTTGGGTGCATGACACTAACCCATGAGTATGGATTGATGCATTTTATATTGAAGAACAATGATGGTTATGAAAGTGAAGTTATCACACCTTGTTTATGTGATATATCTTGATGATGTATTGGAGGCTTACTTGTTGGAAAGCTTGATGCATGAATTTAGCATATGGATGGGCTACACATTGGGACGTGTGGTTGGTGAGTTGATGAGGTGATCATGTTGTACATCATTGATGATTCATATATTGATCTATAATTGATACATGTTTGGTACACTCATAGATGGCATATGCTTGATGATACTACACCATTGGTACTACTTGATCAACACAACAATTGGTATTTTTTTAAGATACATGATTGTGGCACTTGGTTCATGATGGAGACATATCATGAGTGATATGACACATGGTTGGCATATCGATAGATGAACATGGTTGGCATATTGGTAGATGCACATGGTTGACATATTGGTAGATGCATATGGTTGGCATATCAGTAGATGCACATGGTTGGAATATTGGCAGATGCACATGTTGGCATATTGATACAAGCATATGATTGATACATTCCATGGATGATATCTTTTGTCACATTGCATGATGTTGGTGTACATTTTTGATGTACATAGGTGTTGTGCATGATGAGCACACATTTTTTTATAGGATGTGCTTGGTTGATATTTTTCTCATGATTCTTTATTTCATTGTTGACATATATTTTGCTTCATGATGCTTGGTATAGCATGAGTTTGATGCATGAAC
>SNQJ01S0047146.1:89267-120296 GCA_010110895.2 Picea sitchensis | reverse complement strand
AAAATAATTTGTTGATAATTGAATTTTAGGTTGATGACATTATTTTTGGCAGTAATGATGATAGGATGAGTCAGAAATTTGATAAAGACATGCATAATGAATTCAAAATGTCATTACTTCATGAGTTGTCTTTATTTTTTGGATTCCACTTATGTCAGCTAGATACATGCATTTTCATGTCCCATACCAAGTATATCAAAGAAATGGTGAAGAAGTTTGGAATGGTAGATTGCAATCCCATAAGTACTCCCATGCAGACTAGTTGAAAATTAAGAAAGGATGATATATCAAAAGATGTAGATTGAAGACTCTACAGATATATTATTGGTAGTTTACTCTATGTGACCGCATCAAGACCGAATGTGATGTAGGCAGTTGGACATGTGGAAAGATTTCAAGAAGCACAGAAGGAAAAAATGTTATGTCAGTAAAGAGAATATTCAAATATCTCAAAGGAACAAAAGACTATGGATTATGGTATCTAGGAGGGAATGATCTACCTCTAGTTGCATACGCAGATGCATATTGGGTAGGAAGTGTTGATGATACAAGAAGTACAAGTGGAGCAACCTTCTACTTGGTTGATTATCTGGTATCTTGGTTAAGCAAGAAACAATCTTCAGTATCATTGTCCACAACAGAAGCATAGTATATTATAGAAAAAACATGTTGGAACATCAAGGTAGAGTATGTTGGGACAAAAGAGAAGATTTCAGATATCTTTAGCAAACCTCTTCCGAGGGATACTTTTTAGTATCCTCCACATAAACTTGGAGTAGTTTCATCCCCACACTGAATGTGTTCTGAATGTTTTTTATCAGAAATGTACATGAGGAAGCACCATGAAGAGAAACATTATTAAACATTATATGCTTACTGACAGTGGGAGTGTCCCCAAGGAGAATTTGTCTTTTTCCATTGATGTCAAAGGGAGAGAGAAAAATAGAGCCATGGAAGAGAAGAGTCTTGAAGACAGGGGGATCTAGCATGAGCATGAGTGTTTCCATTGTCGTGTCTAAGTGTTTCCATAAATTATAAAGGGGTAGATTGTTTAAAGATTAATTATTGAAAGGATTAGTTAATTATAAAATAAATTTAATTAATTATTGCATTCCATTATCGAAAAATATTATTTGTCGAAAGTTGTAGTCATTGCTTTCAAACCTTGAACAAAGTTGCATGTCAAAGTAAAGTGGCAGTAAAAGAAAGATAATAGGTTCCNAAATGTACATGAGGAAGCACCATGAAGAGAAACATTATTAAACATTATATGCTTACTGACAGTGGGAGTGTCCCCAAGGAGAATTTGTCTTTTTCCATTGATGTCAAAGGGAGAGAGAAAAATAGAGCCATGGAAGAGAAGAGGCTTGAAGACAGGGGGAGCTAGCATGAGCATGAGTGTTTCCATTGTCGTGTCTAAGTGTTTCCATAAATTATAAAGGGGTAGATTGTTTAAAGATTAATTATTGAAAGGATTAATTAATTATAAAATAAATTTAATTAATTATTGCATTCCATTATCGAAAAATATTATTTGTCGAAAGTTGTAGTCATTGCTTTCAAACCTTGAACAAAGTTGCATGTCAAAGTAAAGTGGCAGTAAAAGAAAGATAATAGGTTCCATATGATTTTCATTCCATCATGAGTTTCATGTAAGTTTCATTTCATTAATAAATTTCCCTTTAAGACACAGAGAAGAGTCAATTTAAAATCACTTATGTGTATTGACTTATGAGAATACGGGTTGGAGATATGAGACAGTGAGTCAAAGATAGAGAAGTGCAGTGAAGTAAGGAGTTTGCAGGAGCCGAGAGTATGGAGAAGGGGTTTCATACAATAATTCCTTGAATATACATGCGATTTGCAGGAAGAAAAGCATGGACATCCGTGGGCTGTAGTGAGGAAAAGCGCGGAAACCCACGGACAAACAATACACATATTCATAGACATGTGAGATTTTTTTTTGAATATCATGGATGTAAATCTCAGGTCATCTACAGGATTGAAGTTATGTCTTCCTGTGTGTGTTAGGGTGATTTTTCTGAAGAAATCATGAACATGTATGTGTTAGTGGTTCATAAGCAATTGATTTGGAGAATTCTCTTGTGGATCTTGGTATGAGGTGTGCGTGGTTGCAGTCTTGATGAGATATTCATATTAGTAAAAGAAACAAGAATATCAGAGACAACAACAAAAACATGTTATCAATGAAAAAGGTAGTGACAGATTGTTCTACATTTTTATTTCAAGGCAGTTGGATGGGGCAAGGAAAGGGGGTTGTAGCCTCCTTCTGGTTGGAGCTGAAAAATTAGGGAGTTGGAGCTTCCTTCAGGTTGCATCCTGTAAACAGGGGTTTGGAGCCTCTTTTCGATTGTAGTTGGAGAAATAGGGATTTGGTGCTTCCAGTGAATGTACTCTTTTATCAATAAGAAAATCATTTCGTGTTTTTCTCCCACATTGGGTTTCCACATAAAATTCTAGTGTACTATGTTTATGTGATGTTTATGGTGTTGATGATATTTTTATTTCTCATAATATTAATTGGAGGTTTTATATTGTGATTAAAATTACTAATTTGTCTCATATTGATTCAACCCCCCCTCTTAGTATTTCAACAACATAAGCATTCATTATTATCATGCATTCATATTATACATTCATAAACACACCTAATTCTATTGTGATTTTATACACTTAGCTACATGCATCAATATATTGTGGGTGCCTACCATTGGCACACTTTACTATTTCATATGCATATTCATTAAATTCGTTCAGTTCATGATTGATCACAATCATTTACATATAATTTCTAAAGGCCTAATCATTCTACCTTCTACGCATAACACCAAAGCATCCTTTCTCATATACTCTTATACTGGCTCCTTCTGAAGAAAGGAGTACATCCCCTTCAAGCTATTATTTAAAAAAAACAATTCATACCCTTCTACATAGGGTTATCCATGCATCCATAGAATTTCTAATGTAGGAAAGTACAAATATTGCCTCACGTTTCACTTATTCAAGAAATATTACCATGCCTTTATCCTACACATACTCATACATCATACTTGTGCATTGTTTGAACATTTCTATATCATTCATTCACTTTTATTCAATCTTAATATCATCCTTCTCTGATGAGAGATTACAGTCAATCATTTGAAAAGTCTCATAGGCCTATTTGTAATTATGTTTCCTTCTATACATGGAAACAACCAACAATATAACACTCTATCCCTTCTGCTAATAAATCATTTAAGATTCAAAAATAAAACTAGGCAATTTACTACATTATTGAGGGCACTGAAATGCCCAAATCCAACTTCCTTTCATGATTCAAACCATTCTCGGTTAATAGAACATTATCAAGGAAATCCTTTCCTAATTTTTTCCTTTAATTGTTTCTTAAGCATACTAAGCCATACCTATATGGCTATCATCTATTTTCGGATGTCACTATGACCCATTGGTCATCTAGAAATGCTCCAACACTTCCTTTTCTAGAATTTATATCATCCTTTCATTAATCATTGCTGCCTCATCTTCATAAAGAAATAAGCAATAGAATTACCGAAATTTCATTCATGCTGCTAGCTTTACTTTTGATACCAAATCATCCTTAACTAAACGTTCCATCAATAGACTATACCTTACAACCCACCATAGGTTATAATATGTTTATTTTCATGTTATATGCATTCTTACTCATCACCATATGCCTTACAAAATATTTACATCCTACATTTCCATGCATAACAAGAACTCATATAAGTAGACAACTACACATTTTTGTACAACCATGAGCTCATAAACTAGCTCATATGTTCATGTTATCTCACCTCTTTTATGAGGATTATCATTAGTTCAAAGAACTCCTTTTTCCTTACTTAACTAGGTTATACCAACTGCAGGTTTCATTCATTATAGGTCAATTATAATGAACTTAAAAACTTACATCAGTCCTCTTATGAGGAGTTATACATAGAAGGTTTAGTCTTTTTATTTAAGGAATGATTATAAATGCTAGGGGTTCCATCAACCCATTCTTACAGGCAGCATAACAACCACTAATTCATTCATTCTTTGAGCTTAAGAATTCCCTTAACAAGATTCTTCCATTTTATCTTCATATTCAACCATTAATTCTTATCAACATATTCTCACTCCTATAGGAGCAACTATTAATTCAGCAAGTGACAACAGTTCTACTGCAAGAAATCCCAAAACAATATTTTAAATCTCCAGTCCTTCTTCTCAAGGAACTTGCATAGATAATAAACAATATTTTAACACACAGAAAATATTACTAATAGTCTCATCTTAGCCTTGATATACTATTCCTATGACCGATATTTGGACCATCCATGCCTAGTGTTTCAACCTCACTCTAAAACCACTTTGTAAGACACCCAACCCCCTAAGTACCTTTTTAAGGGACAGGGTATTAAAATTTTCATTTTTCCTTGAACATATCAAATCTTATTCCACATGGCACCATCATATACTGCTCATAAAGATCTTTCCAATGATTGTCACCATGCTCAAAACTGAGCTTTGGATCAAAATTTATGCCCTTCTAAGTTGCTTAGGTTTTTCTTTTGCCATGTAGCATCCACGTGGTGCTGACGTGGAACTTGACACCTATCCCAATAGTTCAGATGGAAAATATCCCACTTAGATATTCCTACAAATTACCGATTGACACATGTCAACGAATGGGACATTCTAGTACTCCTCATCACCATGACATCACTCTCCCTCTTAGCGTCACTTAAGTAGGACCCCACATAACATCTGAGTTGGCACCAAAGATGTGTGGCCCTACCCAACTTCATCACTTGGATTAATGCATGGAACTCAGACCGAGTCACAATTCTCTCCCTCAAAGTGCCAAGTCACCTTGAAATGTGACCAATCGCTACATGACATGGGTGTACACATCATCGCAAGGTACTAAACTCACCCATCCATGTAATGAAACCTATCCTACCCATGACATGCTATTTTCCATGTTGGCACCTTTGTCACCTTGATGTCACTTCCCTCGCCAATACTCCCAAGTCAACTGAAAGGACCGACATATGGATGAGACCACACCACATACACCCCTTCGATCGATGGTCCATATCACCTCTCAACGTTTCCTCCATCAAAGTATCTCCACATTGGGCATCGAAGGTCACTCTGACCATCGAACTCCGATAGTAATCCTAGCAATGGATCAACGGTCATGTTGATGTTTGATTCGGTTTAGATCGAAACAAAAACCTCATAAGAATTTAAAAACCCCATTCATTTTTATAGAGGTGGTACTCCTCTTTAATTTCTTTAAGGATTTATCTTGGAAAATATTGGGACCGCAATACAAATATGGGAGAATGCTGATAGCAAACTCCAAATATTTTCACTGAAATAAATAAAAATATTTTAAAATAAATATACATACATTAGGGATTCCTAAGAAATGGACTAGGAATATTTACTCACAATATAAATCATATTTGCAGAAATATAATACAAATAAATAATTATAACATGAATATCACATCCATCATAGTTTAAAATATTTTTTATCACATTTAAGGGAAGAGAAATGAAGTCCCCACACAAATCATACAACTTTAAATGAGTCTTTTCATTAAAATCAAAACAAAATTTGATAGGTTAATTTCAAATATCTTTTACTCAAATACTTAGAGTTTAAAGATACAATTAAAATTAACCTTGAAGTAGCTCTCTAGAGTTTTATCAAAAACTAAGTAGTCTTTAATAGTCATTGGAAAATAAAAGGTGTTCGTCCAAGATTGGACTGGATTTTTTCACGTGGACCATAAAATAATAAATGTAAATAGAAAGAATAGGAACATGACTGGAACAGAGCAGTGGTGATGCAAGACCTGAAATGATAAGAGGAATCGATCAAAAGTTGATTATATTTTTCTTATGGAAGATAAAATATAAATGGACGAATTCTAAGGGAAAAAAGGAAATAAATGTGATCAATTTGGAACTTACTATGGTGGTATCTCTCTCGATCATTTGCTTGTTGATGTGCCTCTTGTATCCTCTTTCGTAGTGGTTTCATGATGGGTTCCAACTACCTCCAACTGATCCTCTTTAGTTATCTTAATTAAGGCTTGCTTTAGCCAATCTTCAATGTATTCTTTCATTTGGGCCACATTTTTCTCTTGTCTAATTTTTATATCAAATAATATTCCTTCCAATTCTCTTAATTCTCTTCATATGAAAGTTGTTGAAGAGTATCTTCTATGTCTTCATTTTTATTTTCATAATTCACTAACCAAATTTTGATTTCATTTTCATTAAACTCAATTATGCTATTAAATTTCTCAGCAGACAAGCCCTTTAATATTTCCACGTGTTATTCAAATTGATTCCTTCTCATAAATATGGAATTCAAGATTAATTTTGGGTCCTGTACTTCTCCTATGGTTCATGCTAGATCTATCTCAATCAATCTATGATAGAATGCTTCTTTCTTGATGACTATAACATCAAATTCATCCAATATTTCTTTGAATACTTTTATCTTCTTGATCCAACATGCCTTTAGCTATTTTATTCTAGATGGAGGGGGTATATCCTCTTATTTCCTTTTTATCTTCGTCATAACAAGAACTTTCAAAGTAAATGTAATAACAACATCTTTGTTAAATCCTTCGTCATTACTCAAATCAGCTTGGACATATTTTTTGAAACTATTAAATTTTGACCCAAATGAAACAATATTGTTCCATGTATCCCATGATCCAATAATACGATCCATTCTCTTTTTAATATTTTCACCAACAAATTTTCTGATAGCGACTAACAAGCTTGATGTTCCTTTCAATGTTGAGCTAGACTCGGGTGTCCTGTTGAGTTTTTTGCAGGTTGAATGGCTATCAACAGACTTACAAAGATAGGTGGAAACATCAGAGAACATTCTAATTCTCTAACTCTTTATTTTAATATTACATTCTCAGCTTCAATTTTTTCAACTGGAACCTATAAAGCATCACCAATAACTTTGATACTTTGGGTGATTTTTTATGACATGATTTCTTTTAAATCCACCTCCACATCTTTGATTTTCTTTCCCTTTGAATTCACACGTTGAAATGCTAGCTTCTTCAAATATTTATCAAATAATACATTATGGAGGGTTGTTGGATGTATGGGCTGACCCGAGTTCTATCTTAGTTATCCAACAAAACCTTTTTCACCATTGACCCTTATGGTAAAACATAAGGCTACACAGTGCACAACACAGTCTCACCCGAGATGGCTTATGGGTGACTGCAGGACGTAGATGTCTGCAGTCATAGAAGGGATCAAGGATTTTATTTTTACTACTTCTCTACTTTAACATATATTCTATCGTAACATTCATCATATCTACCATTTTACTCATTCGATATCATCTATTTTGCATACTCATTTTAATGCATGTTATAAATGAAACCTAGTTGATGCATTCAACTAACCATTCATTCCTTATAAAGAATATACAAATAACACATCACACATAAAGACAACATTTCTATCGTGGTTCATGCCCCCTAGGCTACGTCCACAAACATATAATAATTGTTTCTTATTCTTCATCAAAATAGCACTGAGCACATTACATCATATGGTTTAAGAATGGTGCATGTGAGGTTGACCAATGTCGCACCAAGCTCCACAACTTGCGAAATGACCCTCAATTACATCTCAAAATGAACCTCATTTTCTGCTCAACTATACGACCAAAAATTGATCATACCAAAGACTCAAGACTAAAAGGGGTTATCCAAAACTAAGTTCTTCTATCTCAAAAAAGGACATCCCAATCTACCTCATATATTTTCTATTTGTACTAAAAAATGGGTAAAAACCCTTACATTATGACCAAAAAACCCTAAATGAAAGTGGACTCCACTTGTCCACTTTCTAACTACCTTGCGTGTAGTTGTTCTTCGATCCAAAAAATCTTGGCCCTGATATTCCTTCTTTCCTGGTGTGTTACTTCCTTTTACCTTTTCCATGTTGGTCTTCCTTCTTCTCTGGTGCACGTTTATTCCTTTGGTCCATTATTCCTCACTTATTGCACTTAAATCCCAAAATTTCTTGCTCAAACAACCCCCCAACACTAACTTGTGGCTCAGCCGAGCCACTCAGGTCGTGTGTACCTTTTGCACTGATTTCTCTAAGTTATGGAACTTCTTCGCTAGTTCATCCCGTTTCACCTTCATCTGCGTGTTATTTTATATGAGGGTCTCCATGACCTATGCTGTAACGTGATCCTTTAACACTTGTATGAGTTATAAGTGTGCATGTTCCATTCTGGATTTCTGCATTTCCAATTTTTTTATCATCTTTTATGCTTGTTATTATAGGGGATCCAACTGATCCTGTCTGTTTTTTTCATTCCTCTTGGATTTCCTTTGCTTTTGTCTGTAGTTTTTTGATTTGTTGTATGACCCTCAGTTTCTATGAGATAGGCACTGTCTTCTGCCTCTAGTTTAGATCCTGTACTTCTATGTTCAAATTTTATTCTTTCTGATCTAACTGTTGTATCCCTTCATCTTCTACTAGGCTTGTCCAAAGTTGCATGGTCCTTTCATAAAGTTATGTTATTTCTTTGACATGTACCACAATAAGATCCATTTTTTCTATGGCCTACTACTCCCTTTTAGATATGACCTCTCGAGGGTTAGTTGGTGTCATTTTCTCCACCAATTTTCTTATCTCCTTCTTGTACTCGTCCATCATTTGTTCTATCTTCTGTAGATTTTCTTCTACACTGATTTTTCCTGCTAATGTGCATTTCATAATTATTTGGAAGACTTCTTCAAGTATTTTCTGCAATCTCTCTGCATGTTCTTTTGCTTCCTCTTGTTCTATTCATACTTATATAATAACATTCTCCAGTACTTCCTTAGCTTCCCTGGTTGTCTCCAGGTTTGTTGCATCTATCCTTGCCCTAGATTGAACCTATTGCACTACACTCATCTGCAACTTATATAAATATTTTTTTGGAATCTTGGATAGCGCCAAGTCCAATTGTTCTATATCCTTCAAGGGTCACTGCACAATTTCCTCATCTATGTTTAACATATTCTGTCTTATCTCGAATGTCCTGCTCCCCACTATTTATGTATGGAATATCTCCTTCTCTTCATGAATTGGCGCCTGTTGCGCTGTTCTTCGCTGATGTGTGAAAGTGAGCTGTAAATTCTCCATCATTTCTTTAAATTCTACAATCTTTGTCATGAGTTCTTCTCTCTAATATTCTATGACATAGAGTTCTTCCTCTCTTTGATCTTTCACCTTATAAACTACTAACTTCGTGTTATCTTCTGTGATTATGAGATCAATGAGATTCTTCTATTCCCTCATCTTCTTCCTTTATTCTCCCATATGCGTGGTTTGTTTCCTCTTTTCTTTCTACGCAACTTTTGTGACCTCTGGTATACTTCCATCCCTTGTCTCCTGAGTTGAGATGTCATATTTTTTTTTCCTCCCCCATTGGTTCTTTCTGTGCTGTCATTTGCGAGAATTGAGGCTCTTCGTACTGTTTCTTTATTCCTTGGTTTATTTTATATTGTGCCAATACCTATAGATTTTTTTTTCTTGGATTCTTTTCTAGTATTTGCAGTTGGGCTACTATATTTCTATGTTGTAGCAGCTTCTTCTTCTTCCTTTCCTTTTGTCCCTTTATTCCCTATTACTGGTACCTTCCACTGATCCGACCATTCTGTGAGTACCCACTGGACTTCTTTTGATGTAATGTAATAATGCATCTTGAGACATTTCTTTTTAGGGTCTATTTTTTCTTGTATCCATGTATTATGTATGGATTACTTGAAATTAGCTATCCCCTCATGCTCCTTCATGACTTCAGGTGATATTATCAATGTATTTGCAATCTTCTATTGCATTTCTTGGATATACATGCCAAAAATACTTGTGTTGGCTTTCCTTTTCTTGGAATATGTGTTTTTTCGTAGAGTTTCACACCTCGCTATGCCACATCTTCCTATTCTTCCACAAAACATATAATATTTTGGTTTCTCCCATGCATATAGGGCTATCAAAATTAACATCCAGGAGTAGTGGAACTTCGTTCTAGAATCCTACGCATCCCTACAGTATTCTAAGAAAAGGTTGAGCATATACGACAACCAACTCAGAATTGTGCCTTTTTTGCACTACACAACTACTGCGACCACCCCTGCAGGTGCCTCTTCTTTGCTACATTTCCTTAGTAACTTCCAGGCCATCAATGTTTTTTTGAAATATGGTAGTTGGGTCATTAATTTTCTTAATAATGATCCCCCTGCTGCCTCTATCTATGCCAAATTTTTATAGACTCTATCAATAATGCTCTGACGCGTCCTTTCTTTTCCTTCCCCAGTTTTCCACTTTTCTAGTCATTCTTTGTCCCGCCGCACCGTGTTTACTTTTCCTACACGTATTATTATGAATTATATGATATGATATTCGACAAATTTCTTTAATATAAGATAAAGGTCAATTATTTTCTCAAGTTAAAACAAGTATCATTGAAAGAATAATGTTTGTTATTGATATTATGGATTAAACTTTCATTTAAAAATTTCTAAAAAGAATCAGACATGTAATGCATATGACATAATATATGTGACAACCATTATTTAATCTAAGCTAAATATGTAACATCCCACTCTTGTACACTCTGAGATAACTTATTCTTTGAGGATACTTGCTTGCAAGTGATCTAGACTATTATATTGTTGGTTGTTTGATTATTATCATGATATATTATGGATATGATGATATGTTATTTTATTGTATTTACATAGACAGGTGCTATTGACTGGGTTGTCCTTAGTGTGCAGGAATTTGGACATTGAGGATGCAGAGGCATCGATGAAAACCCTTGGACTCTGGATCGATTCAGGGAGTGGACTATTGGGGTTTGAATGTCGTTGATATGACATATTTGCATATGATTAGATGTTATGATGATTGATTATTATTTCTCACATGATTCATTGATGGATGTAGGCTAGCGATAACTTGCCGACCAGACTCACATGTGGAGTAGAGGGGTCACGCACAACAACCAAAGACTTTGAGGGAGAGTTGTGGGAGCAGCCCTGCCACATCCTACTAGCACTCCCGTCGTGGCTCGAACTGTAAGTTAATAATTACCTAGTTTGAGAAGACCCATGATGACATGAGTGCAGACTGTGACAGTCGCTCACGATGATTCTAAGGGGCACATAATAAGGAATGGGCCTTATTCCTTAGAGGCCCTTCGTCTCCCACAAGATCACCTGGTGGAGTATTGACTGCAGGGGTTTTTGATGTCTACCAAAGTTAGTCAAGAGGTGAGTGGCACCCTTGGATCACGTAGTGCGTCCTAAAGGGCACGCCATGCAAAGAAAACAAAAAGAGGTGAGTGGAACCCTTGGAGCACCTAGTGTGTCCTGAAGGGCATGTCGTGCAAGGAAAACAAAAAGAGACGAGTGGCACCCTTGGAGCACCTAGTGCGTCCTGAAGGGCATGTCGCGATTTTAACCGGTAAGTGAATAAACCTAGATGACCTTAAAATGAATGATGTGATAAGTAATATTTAAAAATAATTTCCCTAATAAAAATATCACCCAGCCTAGTGAAATTAAAATCTAGGTCTAAGTAGAACATGTGGTAAAAAAATAATAATAAAAATAACAAATAAACATATAACAAGAAGGGGGGGTAATAAATTCAAATTAATTTATTAAAGTAAAAACTATAATGGAGGATTAAAATTTTAAAAAGGGAAATGGTTGTTTTATCTACATGTGCTAATTTAATTTTTAGTTAAAAAGAAAAGAGGGTAAATGGTTGTTTTATCTACATGTGCTAATTTAATTTTAATTAAAGAAGAAAAAGGGTAAATGATTGTTTTTTTCCTACACTTGCTAAATTGATTTTTAGGTAACAAGGAAAAATAGAGAAACTTAAAAGAAATAGGAAACTTAAGGAAAAATGGGAAACTTAAAAAAAGGGGAAACGTAAAGAAAAAGTTGAATGTCTAACTTAGTAAGGAATCTTGCCTTGGGAACTTGCTAATTATGAACTCAACTAGGAATTAAGTAAGGCATAAGTCATTTAAGATTTTCAAGGGAATTTTGGGACAACAAGGAGCATTTTTATGAATGCTTTTAGGTGGGTGAGGGAAATAGGAATATTTAATTAATTAATAAAATTCATTTTCTGGTGAAACTAGGGGATGGGTGGCATGTGTACGTGGGAGGTTTTTCCTAATTAATTAAATAAATAAGGAATTTAATGAGAATTTGGAAAACTAATTACTTGAAAACTCTATAAAAATGATGGAGGAGGAGAAGTATGGGGGATATTTTTGTGTAACATTACGCTGCTAAATTTTTCTTTGACTCAACTTTCTCTTGTGGGAGTTGGGATAGCTAGCTCGGGTAGTGACAGGTAGCTCGAACTTGTGAGGTGAGTTGGGTGCTAACAGTTCTATGGTATTGTGTGTGTGGCCCCTTTGCATCTCAGGGGGATCAGGGGGAATAAAAGTACCCCTAGCATTGGCTAGGAGGTACCAGTGAGGTCACATCAATCGGAAAGTGGGAGCTGGATGGAGCATGCTTGGGGACAACAAATTTAGAGCATTCACGTTTGTCTAAGGTACGCCTGTTAAAGTTGTTACCTGCAATGAAATTTAATTTACACATGTTATTTTTCTGTGCTTGGTTGAAGATTTCAATGCCATGATCTTTCTTGGTCTTCTTTCCAACAGTATTTGTAACCTCCTTGCTCGTTGACTTTTGAATTGATTTCAGTGGCGAACCCAACCTCTAATTGCAATGACTTATCTCCAGTTTTTTTTTATTGATTAATGCGAAGAAAAAATGATTTTTGTATCTTCTGTCCCTTATCCCTTGGTTATTAGTTTGTGCCTGAGCAGTCGATCAGGAGCCAAATCGACGATCGTCACTCCGGTGTTTAAAGACCTATATATTCAAATTCCCTTCTTTCATGTGCATGGATTACAAGTGAAGGATAAATTTCACCGAGTTATAGAACCCTTACGTATCTCTGCATTTTTCTCTTATGATTAACGTCTGATCTTTACTCCTTGGGAATGAGTATCTCTGTGTCTTGATTGACTAAAGCTCCAATTTTCTCTGTGTTTTTGGATTGATAAAACTCCGCGTGTTTGAATGATAAACCCCAACGTTATGGAATGGTAAAAAAAAAACTCTGTGTTATTGAAATATCTGCATTTTCTTTCAATGCTATGTCTGTGTTTCTTTAAATGATATAGCTGCAAATTTTTGATATCTGCGAAGTTATCTATATGTCTTTTTTTTTTTTTAATGATAAAACATAGAAAATTTTACACATGTCCATTTGAAATCATTTTAGTGTTGATCAAACCTTTATATTGTGTCCCGATTGAATTTGTTTTATTGTTGAATAACCATTAAATGCGTCCAGTTTTTATTTCGTTGTACTGTTGAATTAACCTTTACCTATGTTTTTGATGAACCACAATTTACCGATGAATTTCATTGTGATACACCTACGTTTTAATGTTGTTGACAATGAATAGCAATGTACAAAAATATTACTATTGGACAGAGACATCACCATTGACTTAGATTAATTAATGGACAATAATCTTGATTATTTAGACAACGATATATAAGATTAATTCCTTTATTTAGACAATGATATGTTTTTTGGCAGCAACATTTGTAATAGATGGAATTACGTTTGTATTACACAACGGATTTAGAGATAAAGATGGTGAAATTATAAGAGAAATATCCTTGGACTGCATTTTTATTTATTACATTTATTAGACAACTAATTTATACCTTGTTAACTGCGTATTTATCCTTTGAATGGTAGTGAATTTATACCTTGATTGACTATGTTTTTATCCTTTGAATGGCAGTGAACTTACACCTTGATTGACTGTTTTTTCAACCTGTGAATGACAACGCATTTCTCCCTTGAATGTCAACGAATTTATCTCTTGAATGGCAATGAATTTATACCTTGATTGATTGTGTTTTTATCCTTTGAATGGAAGCGAATTTATACCTTTATTGACTGCATTTTTATCTTTTGAATGGCAACGAATTTATACCTTGATTGACTACGTTTTTATACAATGAAGGAATGTGTTTTTAACATGTGAATATGGACAATGATTTATTTATCTGGGTATACAAATAGCGTTTTTACAGACAACACTTATATATATGTTGACAATGATGTTTGTAATAGATACAGTCCCCTGTATTAATGGATAGAAATTAACATTGTTGAAAGTAAATATTTAACAACGATTTTATATATTGTGAGCAGTAATATAATTGTCTAGTTGTATAATTGTACAATGATATAATTGTATGGAGATATATTTGTATATCAGTATAGCCATGTATTTGTTTACAACAATATATTTGTATAGATGTGTGTTGTATAGAGATATAATCGTATATTTGTATAGCCGTATATTGTGGGCAGTGATATATATATTTCTAATTGTTAGATCCTTTTAATGAACATCGATATCTCATTTACACAATGTTATCCTAGTTACACAACAATATTATGGGTCATAGTTATCAACTGATAGTTATGGATAGTTATACATTGATAGTTATAGTTATTGATGTTTACACAATGTTATACATTGATCGTTATAGTTATTGATATTTACACAACATTATCATTGATAGTTATGGATCTCATTGATATTTACACCGCACTATCAAATTTAACTCTGTGATATCATATATTTTATAGAAAATGATAATAATGTTAGATAGTGGTATCATTGTTGATACCAAAAAGGGAATTAAAGGAGTTTATATATTACAAGGCATTGGGATGAATTAATGAAGTATTTACATACATGACTATTATATTTTTCAATTAATGTGGTTTAATATTGATAAGGCATTTTAGGGTCATGCATACCCAAGTTTCTCTTTATCTTATGCACAAGAGGGTGGATGTGTCCATTATATCAATCTAAGGCCTGTATGTTTGGGAAGGGTAATGATAGGGTTGAAAGATTAACTTAGGCTTCTACAAGAAGTTATAGGTTAGTGAATGACATTTGCAGTGAGACTTGATCACAAAATCTTAATTAATTAATAAATGACTTTGTAAGAGAGAGAGCAAGGATTTTAATTGATTCCTTAGAATTGGTCGCGCCGGGAATTTAATGTGTTGTATGAATGTTATATTCATCAGATTCCATTGCATCTTGCTGACTTGTCGATTGGGTGCTTGGGTTAGTCGTCATGTGTTTGACAGATAATTCGGTCTCTTAGCGCATTGAAGTTTTCCTAGGTGATTTGTCTAGATGTGTTATGTTGTGCCAGGGTTACCGTCATGCCTATCACCTTGTGAGGACATGATTCTTGATGAGGGGATCATTGCATTCCCTGATGTATAGATGTGAATGATAACCTGGACGAAGTCTTGTGCTTCCCAATGTGGGTGTATTGTTCATTGTAATTGATGTTGGTACTTGGTTTTGTAATTCCTTAATGTGTTTGGTTTTGCACATCGTAGAGGTTCCTAGTTACCGGTCGTCGAAGCCATTGTGTCAGGTTTTGATATTTTTCTTTAGCTTGTAGGCATTGTCTTTCTTGCGTCAGGTGGGTATTCATTTCTTTCTGTCTATTAATTATCGCATGTTTCATCCAGTTGCATGGTGTGCTAGTGTGTTGAGTCAGTTTTGTTTGTTGTCTAAGCTGCGTGCGTTGTGTTCGTCATCAAGATGTGTTGTTTAAATTTCATTGYTGTTTCCTTCCTTTTTCTAAAAGAAAAAAAAATTCACTTGCTTGCGTCACTTGTAGTCATAACGAGGGGGTTGCTACAAAAGATCGAATCTTAATTAATTTAATAAAGTGTTGTTGAGAAGAATACATGTTTGGATTTCATGAATAACTTATACTTGATGTTCTTAAAAGTACTTCATAACACATATTACATGAGAATGAGTTTTAGTACATTGTAAATGATAATTTATATCATCATTTAGGGTTTTCTTCCTTGAATTTATGTAAGAATTAATTTAATCAAATAATCATTCCATTTTAATTTTCTTATAATAGTGATTTTGTTTTAATAATTTTTATTTATTGTTCAACATTAATCATAATGGAATACATGATGTGCCTTGCGCATTTAGTATTTAGAATAGCATAGAATGTTGCAGTTGTTAACTTATTGTCTTATTCTTTCTTGCGTAGATGTTGTGTTATTCGTTTACATGTTATTTTACAAGATTGTTTATGTGTGATTACATGTCTCACTATTAGAATCTAGTCACAATGTTTAGGATAGAAGTTGGTTATGATATTTAGACACCTCCTTGTTCCTCAGAACAGTCACTAGCTGTGAGACCTTAGGTGGTCAAAATCAATTGGATGAATCCTGGGCTTGAGCATTGCTTATGTGTCTTGGAGGTCCTAACCTTGCAAGATAGGTTCGGTGGGTAGTTCCTTATGTTACCTTTATGATATGTGTTGATTTACATTGCTAATTTATGTTCTTGTGTTGATCATGTGTCCATTTTACTTATGATAATGTGTTCATTATGCATTGTTATGAATTGTGATGACGTTAATTTCCTAATGCTTAAAAAAAAATATTTCCTTGTTGTACATCACTATTCGTTGTCATATCAGATGGGTCGTTAGATCGTTATACCCATAAATTATCTTATGTTTGAAACATTTTTTGTAATTGGCCAGTCCATAATGGATTTTATTTTCTTAGGGTCAACAACTATTCCCTCTTTAGAAACTACATGTCCTAAATATTGAATATTATCCTTATAAAAATCACATTTACTAAGTTTAACATATAGCTTTTTCTCTCTCAAATTATATAGAACTATTCTTAAATGTTCTTCATGATCTTGTTCATTTTTTATTAGATTAGTATATCATCGATCAAGATGATTAAAAATTTGTCTAAGTATTTACTTAGGATATTATTCATTAGACACATGAATGAGGCTGGGGAATTTGTTAACCCAAAGGGTATCACTACAAACTCGCAATGTTCATACATCCTCCTAAATGTTGTTTTGTATATATCTTCTTATTTTATTCTTACTTGATGATATCCTCCTTGCAAATCAATTTTTGAAAAGATTGTTTCCCCATGTACTTGATCAAATAGATCATCGATACGGGGTAAAGGATATCTATTTTTAATTGTCATTTTATTAAGTTGTTGATAATATATACATAATCGTAAGGTTCTATCTTTCTTTATGACAAACAATACCAGTGCTCCCCAAGGATATACACTTGGTCGAATATATTTGTTTTCTAATAATTCTTGAAGTTGATATTTTAGTTCATTAAGCTCTAAGATATTCATCCGATATGGAGCTTTTGAAACTAGTAATGCTCTGAGTAGTAAGTCTATAGAGAAATCTATCTTGGAATACGTCTCAAAATTCTTGCAATATAGGGAATTTTTCTGTCATTCTTACTTTCTTCATTTTCATTATCAATTACATGTACTGCATATACTTTGCATCCTTTACGAAAACATATTTTAATCTGCAAGGTTGAGATATTCCTAATACTAATGGTTCTCAGTATCAATTTAATTTTAATAATGCTTCCATTCTCATCCACATAAATTGGGTAAAATCATGAATGTGGTTGTCTATTTTGCATTCCTTTTGAGAAAAAAAATTACATTTTCCCAAATTCTTGAACTTCCGGTAAAGAAAAATATATTTTTTATTTAGAATTTCACTTTACAGTAAAAACAAAACTTGTCAAGAATTTTGTTAGCCTTCTATTGACTATTTTTCAAAACTTTTTTATTTGTATTTTATATGTCAACATAGCAATTGTTTGACAATATGTTTCTTAAAAATAAAGGGAATGATAATGAGTTATGTTTTCCCCCAACAATGTATCCATTTTTAAACTTTTGTTTTTTACAAACAAAATATGTTGCAACAATATACAAAGACTCTGTTTTATATTTACTATAGTTTTAAATCTAATGGATGAATATTATAGTTTCTACAATTTTTTTAAGTTGACCAAACTGAAAAATTTGCATATTTTAAACACATTTTTTTACCCGTCATGTAATATTATTAATTTTTACTTAAAATTAAAATATAAAAATACACTTTTGAAGAGGACAATCTAAAGCTTATTAATATAAATTTTCCATAATTTTCCATTGTGTATTTTTACAGATATGGATTTTTCATTTGACTGAATCATAATGTCACCTAAAAATATTATCTAGTGAGTTTTTTTTTTTAAATCAATGAAAATTAGCTAAAAACAATGAAAATGCATATGAATTATATCAAATGAAAGTAGATTAAATTATGAAAATGTTGGTATCACTTATGAAACTAAATTATTTGTATTTGTATGATTTTGCTACCTCCAAAGTTGAAGTAAGTTGGAGAGAATTGAGAGTTTTCTGTAAACTATCCCATTTGTAGATTTTCGGCCATAACCATTGAGGAAATTCATAATCAAACATAACCCATAAACCATATACATCATGGTCAACCAAAGTAAACCATAGTGAATTAACATAAAACAAACGCAATGCAACACAACCCTTAAAGAATGTCACAATGCAATATAGCCATTAAGGAATGCATGCATTCAACATAGGATAGAAAAGATGAATCTCGTAGTAAGTAAATGTTTTATCATAGTAGTTTAATATTACCTTATATTTTCTAACTAGTCCATTCCTATTAATGCATCATATGTTCCTAGTTGCAAAACATTCAAATATGCTTGAGTTTTCAATCCGTTCATACTAATTTCACAACCTTTAATAAGATTTGTAACTTTCCTTTTTGTTCTTGTAGCAAGTTGTACTAACCATGTTTTTTCAAAATTTTATTTTCGTAATTTACAGTTTTCTACTATTTTAGGTGAAACATAGCTTAGACTAGCACCTAGATCAATCAAAATTGTAACATCTTTCTCTTTCATACACCTGATTGGAATTATTCTTTAAGGACACTTGCGTGCAAGTGATCTAGTTCATGATATGATTGACTATTTTGATTATGGATTATGATGATGTTGTGGATATGATGATATGCTATTTTATTATATTTATATCAACATGTGTTATTGATTGGTTTTTCCTTAGTGTGCAAGAGTCTAGACCGATTGAGGATGTTGATGGCATTGATGGACCTCCTTGGACTCTGGATCGAGTTAGGGAGTAGACTGTTATGGTTTGAGTATTTTTTATATTACATATGTGACATATGACTGCTATATTATGATGTTGATTTTTTATCGCTGACATGTTTCATTGATGGATGTAGGCTAACGATAGCTTTCTAACCAGACTCACTTTTGGAGTAAAGGGGTCATGCATGACAACCAAATATATTGAGGGATAGGTGTGGCAACATCCCTTCCACAACCTACTAGCACTCTCACCATGGCTCGAACTGTAGGTTAACGATTACCTAATTCGAGAGATCCACAATATCATGAGGGCAGTATGTGACATTCGCTCACAATAATTCTAAGGGGTGCACAATAAGGAAGGGTACTTATTCCTTAGAGGCCCTTAGTCTCCCACAAGGTCACCTGACGGAGTATTGACTCCAGGGGTTTGAAATCTACCAAAATCAGTCAAAAGGCGAGGGACACCCTTGGAGAACGTAGTGTGTCTTGAAGGGAACTTCATGTAAATAAAACGTGAATGCAGTCGAGTGGCACCCTTGGAGCACATAGTGCGTCTTGAAGGGAACGTCGCAATGTTTAAACACTGGTGAGTTAATGAACCTAATACTTAGAAAACTATGTCTCCTAAGGACTTAGCCAACCTTAAAACAAATGTTTCATGAGTAAATATTAATAATTATAAATTTTCCCTTAAAAACAATTCTTGTTGAGCCTAAAGAATTTAAAGCCTAGGTATAAGAAAGTCTTGCGAACTAAAATTTAATTAAGAAAGTAATAAAGGGTGGGATGAAACAAATGGGGGTGAAAATTAAATAAATACAAAAATATAATGAAGCATTGAATTATTTAAAAGATTAATTGTTGGCTAAGTACAAAACCTGCTAATTTAGAACTTAAACAAAAAAGGGGAAACTTAAATACAAAAGGAATAGGGAACTTAAAAGGGAATCTAGTCTAGAGAACTTTCTAATTTCGAACTCAACTAATATTTAAGAAAGGTGCCAGTCATTAAGGGAATGTAAAGGAATAAAGGGACATCAAGGAGTGTTTTTATGAATGCGTTTAGGTGGGTGAAGGAAATTGAAAAATTGAATTAATTAATGAAATGAATTTCTAGTGCAACTAAGGGATCGGGAACAAGTGTACGGGAGAGAATTTTATTAATAATAAATTAATAAAAGGAATTTAATGTGAGTTTGGAAACAAGTCGCTAAGAAAAATCTATAAAAGAAATGACGGAGGAGGGGAATGGATCACGTCTAGTATGCGTAAGGCTATGTTTCCATATTTACTCTTGACTAGTTTTTATTGTGGGAGTTGGGAT
Organism: Picea sitchensis; assembly: GCA_010110895.2. Classification (NCBI taxonomy): domain Eukaryota; kingdom Viridiplantae; phylum Streptophyta; class Pinopsida; order Pinales; family Pinaceae; genus Picea; species Picea sitchensis. The sequence continues at coordinate 99,740 of SNQJ01S0047146.1, read as the reverse complement.
ACCCAGCTCGGATAGGCAACAATAACTTGAATTTGTGAGGAGAGATGGGAGCTATCTTTCTTTGGTTTGTATGTGTGGCCCCTTTGCGGCTCGGGGAGCCTGAGGGGGATGAAGAGTACACCTAGTGTTGGTTGGGAGGTACCGATGAGGTCTCAACAGTTGGCAAGTGGGAGCTAGATGGTGCGCGAGCACGAGACAACCAATTTAGATTTTGTGCCTTCAGTTATGGTACACATGTTAAATTTTGCATTTGAAAGTAGTTTTAAAAAGATGTGAATTCATATGTTGATAAATATTGTAATGGCCTCCTGAAGCTGGATGCGAGTGTACTTGTTTGTGTGGATTTGATAATGATGAAGAAGAGGTTAATTTAAAATTTTGTGTATTTTTCTTCATTGTCATTGCATCATGTTTACTCTTCGTGCTTGGGTTTTTACCTCTTGTTCGCTCAGCTTGGGAACTCATTTTATCTCTCTGCGCCTTCTTGTTTCACCCGTAATTATTTTTCGTTTTGATGCATTTTCTCCTTGCGTTTTTTTTTATTTCTAAATTTCTGGTCTTATCTTTTGGTTTCTCATTGAACTCCCACCGAAAAAGTGTGTGTGTTGTCTTGAGTGTGAGAAAGTAAAGGCATTGGGTTTCTTGTTCTAGATGAAATTCCTTGTGAGATTGTCCCGTGTGACTTATCTCTTAGTATTAGCATTGGGTTTAGGTGTTTTCCTACGTGTGAAAGAAAGCAAGAGCCTAGGGGTTGGGGTTTTCTAATTCTGTTCACACAGACTGAAAACCCTCCTTCCTTCACAATCTAAAAACCCACTCACCATAAAACACCTTACCAAACATAATCGAGCATGTATCCAGTCTTATCCAATATTTGATTTCATTTGTGGCTCGTTCTTCCTTGTTTCTTAGTCATGAGAGTCTAGGTGTTGCAATGCGTAGTGCTCTATGGACCCTTGTGGGATCTCCCTTGGAGCCTTCTACGTTTCCTTGTGAATCGACTTCCATTTTACACTTGGTGTTTACTTGGATTTGGTTGTATGCTTGGTTTTGGAAAATTAAAAACTTTAGAATTTGTCTTCTAGCACCCAAAAACATAGATTCCATTTCTGGCTTGTTTTTGGGGTTATGCCCAACTAAAAAAGAAATTAAACTCGAGTTTCTAGTGCGCCCACCGAAGCAGGAGACTGGGTGTAGTTCCTTGGGTTCTTTCCCTACCTTAGTATTGTGTTTTCCTGAGTCTAATATGAGGGAGAATACGATGACCGACAACCGTATATCTCTGTGTGCGACAAATTTTTCCTCTCTTCACTTGTCAATTTAGTTTTCTTCTCAGCGGATTTCGTTTCATAATAGTGATGGTAAAAATAGAAAGTCTAAAATAGAACTAGTCAGTTAACTCCGACCGAACTAGTGTGTTGAAAACAAAAATTTCTCCAACACCCCCCCTGAACATCACTATGGAGTAAAAAATGAGTCCCGACTACTAGGCCATTTTAGGTACTCATGTACAATGAAACTATTGAACACNGATAGTTTCTACGCAACTATGTTATTCATTGCAAGACGATCTCGCAAAGTCTAAAACTTCTACTCACTGAAAGTCTTTGTGAAGATATAGGAATCTTTATGGATCTGATGAATTCCTTTAGCAACTTGTCTAGCCTTGTACCTCTTGATCCTGTGGACCCATCTGCACCTGAAAATATTCTTTTCTGGTGGAAGTGGAACCAGATTCCAAGTTTGGTTTTGTAGGAGTGAATACTCCTTTTGCATGGTTTCTTGCCATAATGGATTTCTCAGAACCCTATTGTAGTTCTGTGGATCAATAGATTGAACCATATAGAAATGCATGGGCATCGCAGGTTCTAAAGATGAAAGTATATGAGAAGACTCCTCATGCTGAGATCGAGTCATCCTCGAATCCAATGGATTATTTGCAAGGTTTCCTACTGTCGAAAGTGTGGTTTGTGCCTTCTTGGACATCTCTTGAAGCTTTGACGTTGGCTTCTTATCTGGCTATACTACCTGCTTATTTCCATGTACAAAATCTCAGTGTATGGAATCATCTCGAATGTTTGAAACTAATGGAAGCACAAGAGTATATGCATGTTGCACTGGAGGTGCATGAAAAGTACTCTCCTTATGTGTAAGTTGAATAGAGGATTCATCGTCATAAAACTTAGTGAATTTATACAACCTTGACTTGTGATCCACATCACCAATTGCAATGATGGAATTTTCATGCATGTCAATTACTGAAACTGAATCTGATGTAAATTCAATCTTCTTACCTTTCTGAGTGATCTGATAAACTGAGAGAAGATTCNAAACATTCTCAAAACTGCCATTGTGGAGTTCAACTCTCCCTTCTCCTGCTACTGCTACTGCTACTGGAGTGTCATCCCCCATGAGAATAGGGGGTCTTGAGCATGGATTCAAGGAAGAGAAAAATTCTTCTTTCACTTCCATATGATGGGATGCACTAGAATATATAATCCATGAATTAGATGAGGAATTAATTTCAACCAGAGCATGATGATTACCTTTCTTAGGAGAAAGATCTTATTCCTTCTGCTTCTTGAGTCCCTCTGGAATGAATTTTCTAACGTCGTTATGCTAAAGTGTCTGTGCCATAAAATCGATTTGTTTCTTCAAGCATGTGGATTCTTCATGATTCGGTTTATTGAAGTAAGTGCATTTCTTTCCCTTCTTCTTCTTCTTGGAATCTGAAGAGTCTTTGGAACCCAAAGAATCATTGAAGGGTTTGGAATATCCCTCCTTCCCATTCTGTTTGGATGACCCTTTTCCATCATGCATGGTTAGTGCATGTGCTTTGGGATCTTTCATGAGGCCCATCTGTATGAGTTTTGTCTGCTCTTGTGTAAGAGACTCAATGAACTGAGCCAACATAGGCATTTTCCAATTTGTTCCAAAAATACATCTGCCAGAATGGAAATTGGAGACATATACAACGTATTCTGGTCCTAGCTTGGCCAAAATTGTTAGAATAAGTTGTTTCTCTTGTGTAGACTTATCAATACCACATTGACCCAAGCTTAATAACAAAGATTTAAATTTAGTAAAAAAATCTTGTATATTATCAAAACTTTTAGGGTCTAAGGTATTCAACTCTACCTCAAGCATATGACCTCACATCTCATCCTTCTTTCCAAAGAGTCCTTCTAGGGTGGTCCAGATCTCATTTGGAGTCTTGCATGCAACAACATAAAACCATAAATCAGTGGAGATTAACTCAAGAAGTAGTCTTGTGGCCTCATCATTATGGTTCACCCATCTCCTCTTCTCAATCACTGATGAAGGTTATGTTTCTGTCACCATCATCAGATTATACAGTCATTTTCTTTTGAGTTGGAATGCCGCCTTGGGATTCCAATCAAAATAATTGTATGGTGTGAGGATTACCACCAAGTTTGACTGTATAATAGTTGTCCTATCCATCTCTCCCACTGTTTCTAAGAACCCCTAAAAATTTACTCTCAATCTGCACGTGAAAAATTATGAAATCACAACAAAAATGGCACTTTAAGTGAAAATTAGTATCAGTTTCAAGAGATGATCTTGCGACTTACCTTCTGAGAAAACAGTGAATAATATTGCCAAATGATTGAAAACCCACTTCCAAAATTGACCAATTTACTTTACATGCTAGTTGTTTCCTCCAAAACGTAATATTTTGGGAGCAATGAATGTAGAAAGGTACGACCACAGATTCGTATAAGTTTCAGGAGGCTAGCTTGCAGCTTACTTTATGAGAAAACAATGAGGATTCTCGTCAAATGGTTGAAAACCCACTTCCAAAATGGGTCGATTTACATTCTATGAGGGCTATTTCCTCTGAAAGGTAATATTTTGGGAGCAATGAATGTATAAAGGTACGACCATGGATTCATATCATTTTCAAGAGGTTATCTTGCAGGTTACTTTATGAGCAAACGGTGAGGAATCTCGCCAAACGATTGAAAACCCACTTCCAAAATTGTCCGATTTACTGCTGCGTGAGCTGTTTCCTCCAAAACGTAATATTTTGGGAGGAATACCTACTTAAAGGTATGACCACAGATTTAGCTCACCGAAACCTCGATTTTCCTTATTTTTTGGCTTGTCTGGCTTGTTCCAAGCAGCATAACTTTGATACCATGCCAATGTTTTGATGGAAACCTGCATAGGAGATCTAGCTAAAGCAAATGCAAACAAATCTTATCAAGAAAGGAAGAGAGATTCAATATGGAAGAATGAGAAAATATATTCACACTACTCCAATGAGCTGATGATTGATACATAGATCATCATCAATATGATATAATGAATGAGTGAAATAAACTCATATATAGGGCCAAAGATTCCATAATTAAGAAAATAAATAAAGAAGTTAGATTTTCTCAGGAATGCATGCGTGCATAATAGTAATGGTAAAAATAGAAAGTCTAAAATAGAACTAGTCAGTTAACTCCCACTAAACTAGTGTGTTGAAAATAGAAATTTCTCCAACATATCTTGCCACCAAATATATTCCTTCTCAGTCAAATTATAGATGGTCGTTCTTCCTTTAAGTTCACTTGAATAATTATATATCTGAAAGTATTTTTGCATCCCAGAAATACAAGCTTCTACCTCTTCTCCAGTCTCAATCTCTCCATTAAATATTGGAGGTTTAATCATTTTAAATTCTCCCATAATTTCCTCATGATGCTTAAGTTTCTTTTTAGTTCTTTGTTTCTTATTAGCACTGTCCTCACTTGAAGTTCCTATTTTTTTTTCACTATTCTCCATTTCATTAAAAAAAAATTATGTTATTGATTCAATATGTTCGAATTTCTTAGCCTTCTTCTTGTGCAGATCAATTTTAGAATTACTGGAAAATTGACCTTTATTCTTATCAGAGTTCTGATTACACAATTTTTCCAACTGTATTGCATTAAGTTATTCTTGTGTCTTTAGAATTCATTCATTATATTCCTTAACATTTTGTAATTCCTCCCTTAAACCTTCTACAATCAGAAATAATTCAGATTGTTGTTATCACTGCATTCATTCAAATTAACCCATATTTTTCCCTCACCAATATTTCCTTGTTCAGGAATTTCTGGTGCATTTTGATGTGATCCTTCTTCAGGTAGAATAGGTATTTTTTTCATCTTTCCTACAATCAAAATTTTCTTCCTAGTGGTAAGAAAAAAATATAACAATCGAAAATTAGTTTTCTGTGATTGAGCCCATAAGGCCAAGTGTGGTTCCTAAATCTCTGATACCATATGTCACATACCCATAATACTTTTATTTTTTGTTTTTTTTTAATAATTTAGAATTGTATGGTACTTATGACTAATCAACGTGTAATACTCTTTTATTTATGGAAACACAAAGTTTCATTGGTAAGAAGTCACTTAATAGCAAGTGTTATGAAATTTTACTTTTTTTAATTGCAAGAGTTTCCATATGCATAATTTTCTCTATTGCTACACTAATCCTACTTGTCCCATGTTGTAAACCTTATGGTAATCATACCTCTATGTGTTTACATACCCTTTCTTATTATTTCCAAGGTGTAAGATCCTGCTCTTGCAAGCACATGCTATCGACTTATTCTTTGAGGACACTTGTGTGCAAGTGATCCGGTTATAGTACATGATTGTATATTTTTATTATGGATATTTATGATGATGTTGGTGTTGATGATTTGATGTTTTTGATATATGTGTATTGAAATATGTTATTGACGAGTTTTCCCTGAGTGTGTAGGATACTTAACTGATTGCGGATGATGATGGAATTAATAGACCTCCTTGGACTTTGGATTGAGTCAGGGAGTGGATTGTATTGGTTTGATTATTTCATTTATGCATATGTGACATATGATCGATTATATATTATCATGTTGTTTTTGGATCATTGACAATGTATCATTGATGGATGCAGGATGAAAATTTCTTGCTAATCTAACTGACATAAGGAGTAAAGGGTCCATACACATAGACCAGATATTAAGGGAGAGGCATGGCAGAGTCCCTGACATGGCCTACTAGCACTCCCATCATGTCTCGAATTGTAGGTTAACGATTACCTAGTTCGAGAGATCCACAATGATGTGAGGGTAGACTGAGACAGTTGCTCATGAAGACTTATAATGGGCATGCAATAAGGCATGGTTCTTATTCCTTAGAATCCCTTAGTATCTCACAAGGTTGCTCAAATGGAGTACTAACTCCAAGGGTTGGACAAATACCAAAACAAGTCGAAGGCGAGTGGCACCCTTGGAGCATGGAGTGCATCTTGAAGGGCACATCATGTAATTAAAAATTTGAATCAAAGGCGAGTGACACCTGTGGAGCACTGAGTGCATCTTGAAGGGAACGTCATGGGAATAAAACTTGAGTCGAAGAATCTAGGTGGCCTAGAAAAAAAGAGAGAATAATTAAACCCTGTAAAATATTTAAGCATTGATGGCTTTAATAAATTAAGGATTGAAATTATAATTGTGAATTCCCAAATGAAAGTTTGAGCCTATTCAAAAATTAAGCATAAGTCTAGATTTTGGTGAGAATACTAATGCTAAATTATAAATTTAATAAAAAAGGGAGGTAAATCAATTTAAGAAATTAAGGAAGATGAAATAATGTTAAAGAATTAATACAACACACATGTGTGCAGAAATTACCAAATTGGAAATTATGATAAGAAAGGAATAAAGCATAAAATAAATGTGTATACACAGAAAGGTATCTAGAGTCTAGTTAACACTAGTCTAACTAGAGAAGAATCCTATTTTAACTCAACTCAGATTTAGAAAGGAGTCAATCGTTAATTGGGATTAAGGGGAATAAAGAGACATCTAGGAGTGATTTAAAGAGCGGTTTTAGGAGAGGTGAGGGAAATTGAATTTAATTAAAAGAAATTGTGTATTTACTTGTGCAACTAAGAGAAAGGGTGACAAGTGTAAGGGGGAAATAATTCTCAACTATTTTAAGTAAAAAGCGAATTAATTGTGTAAGTGGATATGAGTTATGGGAAAAATTATATAAAACAAATGGCTAATATGAGAAATGGATCATCATTGGTTATGGGTAAGGTTATGCTACATAAATTTTGACTGGTCTCACTAGTGAGAGTTGGGATACCCAACTTGAGAGAGAGTTGTGGCTCTACCTTGCGAGGCGAGCTGGGAGCTAGAGGATTTTTGGTTCTGTGTGTGTGTGGCCCATTTGCAACTTGGGGAGATAAGGGGGAAGACAAGTACCCCTAGCATTGGCTGGTAGGTACTGGTGAAGTCTCAATGGTTAGCAAGTGGATGAAGGAAAGGAACACCAGTCGCCAAGGATCCTCATCAAGCTTATCTTCGTCAGTTACAATATTTAAATTTCAAGCTGTAATTGTTAAACCGACTGTATATTAAGGTTGAATCTTGTTGTGAAGTTGTGATAGTAAATGGAATTTTTTTTTTTGAATTAGTCTATTGATAGATGGCCTTGTGAAGCCTTTGTGACTACTGAATGCTTCCTCTATGATTTTATAAAAAATTGTACCCTCTGTGATTTAATAAATTTGTGCACCCTCTGTGACTTGGTATTCTTTGTGTTTTCTTTGTATAAACAATTTCCAGCATTTGGGGGAAATGCCATGCGATTTACCTTGGTATTTATCTATGTTTTATTTATATAAAAACTTTCTAGCGTCTGGGGGAAATTCCATGTTGTTTACCTTGGTATTTCTCTGTGTTTTCTTTGTATCAAAACTTGCCAGTGTTTTTGGGAAATGGCATGTGATTTGCCTTGGTGTTTCTCCATGTTTTCTTTGTATAAAAACTTGCCATCATTTGGGGGAAATGCCATGCGATTTACCTTGGTATTTATCTGTGTTTTATTTGTATCAAAACTTTCCATCGTTTGGGGGAAATGACATGTGATTTAGCTCGGTATTTGTCTATGTTTTCTTTGTATAGAAACATTCTAGCATTTGGGGGAAATTCCATGCGATTTACCTTAGTATTTCTCTGTGTTTTCTTTGTATAAAAACTTTCCAACATTTGGGGTAAATTCCATGCAATTTACCTTGGTATTTCTCTGTGTTCTCTTTGAATATCAACTTGCCATCATTTGGGGAAATTCTATGCAATTTACCTTGGTATTTCTCTATGTTTTCATTGTATCGAAACTTGCCAATGTTTGGGGGAAATTCCATGCAATTTACCTTGGTATTTCTTTGTTTTTTATTTGTATAAAAAATTGCTTGCATTGGGGGGAAATAGCCATGCGATTTACCTTGGTATTATCTATGTTTTTGGGTATCAAACTTTCCAGTGTTTGGGGGAATATCCATGTGATTTACCTTGGTATTCTCTATGTTTTCTTGTATAAAAACATGTCAGCGTTTGGGGTAAACAACCATGCGATGTAGGTTGATATGTCCCAAGGTTTTAATTATGTGTAGATTATATATTGTATTATTGTATGAAATATTTAATCTTAGGACGCATATATTCATAATCTATCATTTTACCTTCAGCTTTTATGAATATCCAATGGTTATTTGTCTCATGAGAAACCTTGCTAATTTCTTATACCATGGTGTGTTTGCGTGGGACAATTTATAAGTTGTAGATGTTGAATTGAATATCTATATGTGTATATTATAATATAGTGGGAATCAGACTTGCTTATTATCATCTACCTTATTGTTTATTGGTAACCTTGGCTTTGAGTAATGGGATTAATTGGTGTTGGGGTGGAACATTGATTTTTCTTATTGATATCTTGTGTGTTGCATTAAATAACTATTATGGTGTTGACAATTAATTGAGTAGAGTGAAAATAAAATATTCATAATTGAAATTAGTGTGATGTATGAATGAGTAAGCGAGTAGATTCCTCTGTGCCATAAATTAAATAAATTTGATTACTCTTGTGCCTTAGAATAGTGTTGACATATGATTGATTAAATATTATATTCTCTTGCACCATTTAAAATAAAGTAGATTCTTCTTGCGCCTTGTACAATATTGATGTATGGTTGACTAAGTATTAGATTTCTCTTGCACCATGAATAATAATGATTTTGATTGATTGAGCTAGTTGGATTACAATTTTATTGTGTCAGTGGAATTTAGATACCTCCTTGTTCCTGAGAACAATCACTAGACTTGAGACCTTAAGTGGTAAAAATCAATCGGATGAATCCTAGGCTTGAGAATTGCTTATGTGTCCTGGAGGTCCTTGTTAATATTATGGTAGTTACGGGAGGTATTTACCTCCATGTGTGAACCTGGAGAGAATAGAAGACTCTGAAAAGAAAGAGAAAACCCTAATGAGTTGGCTAATAACCCTAGAAGTGTTGTCAACTCAAGAAGATAATTAATATTAGGTTATTAGCCTCCAAGAGAAGAAGTCGGCCAAAAATAATAATAATATACTGAAAAGACACATATCCAGAAGGCGAAGTCGGCCCCAACAAATCTGGCACAACCACTATAAATATAGGGCGCCAGTTCTCATTTGACACATCAAAACAGTTGCAAAGAGCCAATTCTGCGCACTATAGTTCCCAGTTTGGTGCACACTTGTAGACGAGTGTTGCAGGTGCAGCTGCTACAACAACCAGTTTCAATGTTGGCTTGGATTATCTCTTAGCTAGGGTTTGGACTATCTGATCAGCTATTGTTGGTGCGCTATCCTTGGAGGAAGATGCCCTACACCTTGTTCGGATATCTAGCCTATGGTTTGCTTCCAGAGTAATTCTCAGTCAAGGTTAAGGTGCTCGGAGGGTGGCTTCGGCCTATGGTTGGGTGGTGAGGGTATCGTCAATGGTAAAACGAACACACTATATTCTATATTCTAACAGGTTATGGGCCCACACCTCCTTCATTCAGTCTAAACACTAGAAGGAAACATAACCACTAGGATATTGAGCTCGCCGAGGAACTGTCGCTGAGGTTACTAGCAAAAGCAGCTTCCAGGACATTGCCGCTAGTGTTACTAGCAGGAGCAGTTGAAGAAAAAATAATCCTCTTGTTGAGGCACCTTAAGTGAATGGATTGACCTAATCTTCGGACATATCAGTGCGCCCTAGCCTAGAACATCTTCTGGCACTCTCAGAAGGCCAAGACGTGAAGTTTGGATTTCTGGTCAAATCTAGAGTTTGACCAAGTCAAAGCAAGCCAGGATTAACTCTATGAAGTCTGAGAACAAGTTAGATGGAGCCTCTAACTTCAGAGCGTGGAAGACAAGGATCGACCTCATCCTTTCCAAGACTAAAGTGTTGGATATTGTCAAAGGAAAGATCGTGAAGCCAGAGTTTGAAGAATGAAAAGAGAAGGAACCGCAGAATGTTGCAGCTATGAAGAAGTTCAAAGATGTTGACATCAATGCCATGAGTATCATAGAGGACTCCATAAAATACCACCTGATACACTACATCTCCCATCTTGACTCATCAAAGAAGATGTACGATGCCCTAACA
>SNQJ01S0047146.1:68671-89257 GCA_010110895.2 Picea sitchensis | reverse complement strand
AAAGGAATTTTGGTTCAAGGAGGAAGCCAAATCAAGAGAAAGACATTTCAAAAGTACAATGCTTCAACTGTCAAAAGTATGGTCACTACAGGAATCAGTGTCCCCAGCTAAAGAAAAGGAAAGAGAAACACGAAGAATCGATTACCGAAGAAAAGGAACCTACAAAGAAGACTAAGAAGGATGGAAGAGACTTCTTCTTCTAAAAAGGTAACAATACTCTTCGTATTTCTTGTACATATCTTGTTTGCATCGTCTCTGTACATATCTTGCATATCTATAATATGTTCCAAGAAGAACTATACCTATGGAAGAACAAACAAGATAGGAAATGGATATCATTAGATAATACACATGAAAATATGAGACACAAATCATGTGGAAGCTATTAAGCCAAATCAATCATGAAGAGACTCAGTAGAAGAAAAGACAGAAAGAAGTCAGCAATCAAGAGGAAATTGGAAAAATACTTATGATGTTTTATAAAAGACAACAAGACAGAAGCGTGGACTTTGTTAGACAAGAGAGCCAATTATATATTATAGAAGACAATAAGGATGCAGATGGAAGCATGGAATCCGTTAGACGAAGGTAGTTGATTATATGCACTCTTACATTAAGCAAGGATTAGGAGGGAGCTAATCCTATGACCCATTGAAAATGATGAAGTATATATATCCATGGTAGCAGCCATAAAAGACAGTACATGCTCAGTTCAACTACAGAAAAAGACTTCTTCGAAGAGAAGCCTTAAAGTATTCCTGGTTGTCTATCCATATCCGTGATCCTATGATGAAAGGAAGAAGTGGAATCTTTAGGGTATAGAATCTATAAGAAAATCCATGAACCCAATAACTAAATAAAAACATGAAGAAGAACATGAGGATTCCAAGAAAGAAAGAGAAACCAGAACAACCAGTCATTGTATCGAGAATCACAAGATTACCAGCCTAATATGAACTCACTAAAAGAAATCAAGTAGAAGAACTGAAAGTCGTGATGAGGAAACAATGTATGGAAGACTTATGAATGAAATCATTGCGAGATCTAGAACCAGAGATTCTCCCAGCTCGAGGGAGAATACTATGATGATTACTTATTCCATTAAACTAGACTTATCTCTACATAAGTCATTATATCATCCGCAACATCCATGAGTCAGAATTCTACATCAGATGAATGCAAAGAATGTTCTCTAGAGAAATTGAATAAAGAGTGTATGAAGAGCAATCTCAAGACTTTGAGGCATACCAGAAAGAGACTCTTGTATGCATATAGAAGAAGATAACTTGGTGGAGAATCTCCAGTGCACAGTAGAAGCATGGTGAAGATTTCCTATAAACATCAAGATGACTACTCAGTAGATCAGATCTCTTGATGACAGAAGAAGTGCCACATAGATATGTTCTAGCTTTCCAACTATGGTATACTCTATTGTTCAGATCTACTTTAAGCCTTCACAGTGTTCCAGACTAAAGTACATTTGAAATCAAGTATTACATTATCTATGACGAAGTCTAGAAAGGAGAAAATGATTCTCCAATACATATCTCCACAGATGAGCAGATAAGCAGATATTTTGGTAAAGCTTCTATCCAAGATGAAAGAGTCTGCGTACTCAAGCTGAAGCTCGTGGAAACAACTTCCTTCTTATTGAAAAAGGAAGAAATGACTCTCCAAGTTAGGAGGGAGCACTGGAAACATTATTGAAGACATTCATCTTCAAATTTGAAAAATAGTCCATCTTGGACAGATGCTTTTCTATTCGGAAAGTGGATTGAGATTTCTAACGGACAATGACTTCCCATTGTGGTTAACATGGGAGGTAGTCTGATTGATGATGTATCATAGACATCGACTTCCCATTGTGGTTAACATGGCGAGTGGTCTAGGGAAGTCTCTCTTCTTGAGGGTTACTCAAGAAGACTGGCCCGCCTCACTGGACTACGATTTCTCATTGTGGTTAACATGAGGAATGGTCTATTTTAGAGGTTGATACAAGACATTCTTTTCCTGTTGTGGTTAATGGAGGAAATGGTGATGAAACTAATTCTTTAGGGTTATACATTCTCTCCAAGGCACACTTTGATTAGTGTAGGAGGAATGGCCCAGGGTGGGGAATGGTCCAGGCTCAGCAATCAGGGACATACATTCCTTAGGGTTATACATTCTCTCTAGGGCGCACTTTGATTAGTGTAGGAGGAATGGCCTAGGGTGGGGAATGGTCCAGGAAAGTCATTCCTTAGGGTTTATACATTCTCTCTAGGGCTCACTTTGATTAGTGTAGGAGGAATGGCCTAGGGTTTGCAACCATACGTTGTTGATCAAGTACTTGTGTGTTACTTGGTGTGGTAGTGAACCATTGGATTACAGTTATGTACTACTTTGGATAGACACAGTTGTGTTCTATTTTTGTTCTAACTTCCTTGAAGACTATCAATAGGTTATTGGAAATAATCACCATCTAGACGAATGATGAACAAAGATTTTCCAGACATAAATTGGTTCAGATCATTTACTCCTCTAGATTATAAGAATGTCTCTTGTATCACTCTATGGTGTGAGTGACTTATCCAGCATCATGTTTAATTACTCATATAAAGTATGGTTTCGAGAGATGATGCAGCTGATGGTGATGGTGATGCTCATGATCTAGTCATGAGATAGTCTAGATGACTATATTGATGCTACCGGGTAAATGGTATATTTTTGTGCTCAAGACCATTACTTGTAATACCTCCCTAGATAGGAGAGAGTGTTAATATTATGGTAGCTGCAGGAGGTATTTACCTCCATGTGTGAACCTAACGAGAATAGAAGACTCCAGAAAGCAAGAGAAAACCCTAATGAGTTGGATAATAACCCTAGAAGTCTTGTCGACTCAAGAAGATAATTAATATTAGGTTATTAGACTCCAAGAGAAGAAGTCGACCAGAAATAATAATAATATACTGAACAAACACATATCCAGAAAGAGAAGTCAGCCCCAGAAAATCTGGCAGAACCACTATAAATATAGGGTGCTAGTTCTCATTTGACACATCACAACAGTTGCAGAGAGCTAGTTCTATGCACTGCAGTTCCCAGTTTGGTGCGCACGTGTGGAGGAGTGTTATAGGTGCAACTACTACAGCAACCAATTTCAGTGTTGGATTGGATTATCTCTTGGCTAGGGTTTGGACTATTTGATCATCTATTGTTGGTGCACTATCCTTGGAGGAAGATGTGCTACACCTTGTTTGGCTATCTAGCCTAGGGTTTTCTTCCGGAGTAATTCTCAGTCAAGGTTAAGGTGCTGGGAGGGTGGCTTCGGCCTATGGTTGGGTGGAAAGGGTATCGTCAATGGTAAAACAAGAACACTATATTCTATATTCTAACAGTCCTAACCATGCAGGATAGGTTGGGTGGGTAGTCATTTTAGTGTTCAGTGACATGGTGGATCCTTATGTATAATTTGTTTAGGTGATTGTGATGTAAAAAATTGCTCCTCTATATATATGTTTATGCATTAATTTTGCGTTGCTAACATTTATGTTATGCGTTGGCTTGTGTCATTTTGATTTCCATGAGGTGTCACTTGTAACGATTTTAATTCTGATGTCATGTGTATTATGCGTTTATTGAGTCGCTATTATGTGTTGATTATGTGGATTTTTAATTATGTTAATGTGTGGTTTATGTGTCTTTTTAGTTATGATGATGTATCACCTGCGGTGTTGTTTATTATGTTGTAACGAGTTCAATATCCTAATGGAAAAAAACATATTTACCTATTATACATTGCTTTTGATTGTCGTAATGGATGGGGTTGTTACATATGGTATCAAAGCGAGGTTCAACCCTGCAACTTGGGATCATTACACCTTCCACTGTATTAAACACTTGATTATTAACATATTGCTAATTAAAATTTAAAACTTTGCCATGAAGGTAATCATGGTTAGAGGACTCTAAGGAGGTAGATGAAATGGTGCTTGGGGAGGAGGTGTTACACCTCCAATAGAATCCACGCCAGAGAGGTCTAACCCCCAAGGAGAAGAAAAAGTCATTATACAAGAGAAGATTGTTGCAGGGGATGTGGTTGGTTTGATGAGGTCCTTTTAGAGGATGTCAGAGGCCTTGATTAACCAAATATATAGAGATGAGGCCAGGGTGCCTATACCCAATGAGGGTTAATAATGCACTCCATATGGAAGTGGTAGCACTCACAGAGAACTCGAGAAGGTGAAGTTTCCCAAGTTCATGGGTGCCACAGATGACTCGACCACCAAGGTATGGTTGGAGAACATGGAAATGTGCTTTGCACTTTGTTATTATACCTCCAACATGAAGGTGTGCATGGTGGTATTTCAACTAAAGGGGAGCGCTCTTATTTGGTGGAAGACACTCCTACCTCAACTAAACATGGCCATCAAAGACGTGTCATGGGAACTGTTTGGGAAACGGTTTTGGGAAAGGTACTTTTCCAAGGAATTCATTGAGCACCAACTCAATGAGTTTGATGACTCATGAAAGAGTAGTCATACAGTGCCAGAGTATGAACCTAGATTCATGGAGATACTTTGGTATGCTCCACATCTAAACATCGAGAAGCTAAAGGTCAAAAAGTTTATGTTCCTACTTACCTTCAACATTCGTGCGAAGGTGAGGATCTTAATGCCTCAAACATTGCACGATGAAGTCTAGAAGGCCCTCATAGCCAAAGAAGAGTTGACTAGTGGGGGTCAGGGAAGGAATCATGTAAGGCCGACTGGACATATGACATAAGATGTGGAACAACATCAGACACCATCCAGGGAGACTTCAGAGTATCGATATACATCTAGATGACCCATGTTCACAACACCATGATGATCGGTTCCTCAGTAGAGGACTCCCTATAGGGGACCACCGCATCACCAACAATGCCGCCAACATCTGCAGCTTAGGCCTATTCAACATAATATCCTAGGAGCTTAGACTGGTAGGAAAACAACTTCTTCTTCAGGGACCAGGAGTACTAGATCAAAGATCGGGTGTTGGACGTGTGGAGAGCCACACTACCAGTGAGATTGTCTGGTTGAGAAGGCTAGAGAGGCCAGGTGAACAAGACACACTATAGTTGGAAATTTGGGAAATATCCATATGATTCATTCCACGACGATTAACCACTAGGCTGAGCACCAGTCCATTGTTTTCGAGACATCAGATACCATCGTCAACTAACTCTTAGTATTTTGATAGATCCAGGTTTTACATAGAGCTTTATTTCTGGTGCAGTGCTAAAAATAATTAAGGTAAAGGCAGTCAAACAGGACAAGTTTAGATATGTGGAAATGGATTCAGGTGCCAAGTATAAGGTTGGAGGAAAGGTTACAGACTGTAGCCTTAACTTGGGATATTTTGTAATAAAGGCCAACCTACATGTCACGATCTTAGGATATTATGGCATAGTGATCGATATGGATTGGGTGGAATCCCATGATGCGATACTCAACTATAAGATGAAGTGATTGAGTTTGATTGAATATGAGGGACAGAGAGGAGTGATCGCAGGAAGAAACCATGGAGTGTCTTTGAGGTTCCTTTCTTCCCTACAACTACAAAAGAGCATGCGCAAGGGATGCCAGTTATATGCAATCTTAGAGATAAATGACAAGGATGAGGAAGAAGGGTTAGAAAACCTTCTGGTAGTATCAAAGGTCACTGACGTGTTTCCAAAAGAGTTATCGAGATTTCCACCCTGAAGAGAATTGGAGTTTACAATCGACCTGAAACTTGGAACTAAACCAATAGCAAGAGTGCCTTATCGGTTGTCAACGCCTGAGTTACAAGAATTGAAAATGAAAATGAAGGAGTTGTTGGACCTGGTACTTATACGTCAAAGTGTGTCACCTTGGGGTGCACCTGTTATTTTCATGCAAAAGAAGGATGGGTCATGGAGACTCTGTATTGAATATCGTCAATTGACAATGGAAACAATCAAGAACCAATATCTGTTTCCAAGAATAGACGATTTATTTGACCAAATAAAGGGTGCGACTGTGTTTTCGAAGATCGACTTGAGATCAGGATATCACTAGTTACAAATCAAAGAGGAAGACATTTCTAGATCGTATTCAAGATGAGGGTTGGACATTAGGAGTTTACTATTTTATCGTTTGGACTAACAAATGCCCTCGGAGTATTCTTCAGCTTGATGAATGGGGTGTTCCATGAATAGTTGGACAGGTTTGTTCAAGTATTCATTGGTGACATATTGATATATTATCATATGATAGAAGAACATGACGAACATTTTCACTTGGTACTATAGTGTTTACGAGAAAAAAAATTATACAAGAAACTTTTGAAATGCTCTTTTTACCAATCAAGGATTCATTACTTAGGGAATGTTATCTTGGGTGAAGGCATCATTGTGGATCTAGCGAAGGTAGAGGCTATTATGGAAAGGCTTCCAACAAACATAATTTAAGTACGTAGATTTATGGGCTTAGAAGGATATTACCTAAAGTTTGTCGAAGGTTTTTCGAAGATAGAAAATACGATCACAGAATTGTAGAAGAAAAAAAGAAGTTTGTATGGACCAAGAAATGCGCGGAAGAATTTTGAAGGCTCAAGGAGATGTTGATGATAATGTCGATACTAAAAGTCCCTGACATGGAAGAGGAATTATTGGTATGCATGGATCCATCCAAGGAAGGCTTAGGCAGATTCTTGATGCAAGATGGTCAATTAATCACTTACATCTCAAGGAAATTACGAAATCACGAGGAAAACTACACAACACATGATTTGGAGCTATTGGCCATTGTGTATTCCTTGAGAGTGTGGAGACACTATTTGATTGTAAATAAATTCAAAATAAAAATAGATCATTGTGGATTGCAAAACATACTTATATAGAGTGACTTGAACACGCGGCAAAGGCATTGGTAAAATATTTTTAGCAAATATCATTTTGAGATTACTTACATAAAAGGAACATTGAACAGAGTTACAGATGCGTTGAGTCGGATACCCCTCATATTCTCAGTGATACCTCTTCAGATGAATCTTTGAGAAAATATTCTAACTATACAATGCGATAATGACTCGTATAAAGAGGTTAAGGAAAATATCGGACAAGACACCATGATGGAACCAAAGTTTGAAGGATATACATTGGACAATGATGGATTGATGAGGTATAATAACTAGATTTTTGTACCGTGTAACGATGAATTGGGAAGTTTGATCTTAAAAAAATCTCATAGAATAGTGTACATGGCTCATCTAGGAGTCACGAAGATGAGGGCATACCTTAAACCCTTATGCTTCTGGAAAGAAATGAAGGAGGACATAGTTACCTACGTGGGGAGATGTCTAGAATGTCAACAAGTGAAAGCTGAACATAGAGATCCAACATGATTAATATAGACAAACATTATTCCAGAATCGAAATGGGAGGTCATTTCGATGGACTTCAATGTTGGATTTCCACTGAGGGAAAGGAGGCACGACTCAATTTTCATTGTTGTTGACACTCTAATGAAAAGTGTACATTTTATTCTTATGCGCACAACATATCAGGTGCCAGACATAGCTAGATTTTTTATCAGTGATATTGTGAGATTACATGGCATGCCAAAAATGATCATATCTGATAGAGGATCGTTGTTTACAGGACGTTTTTGGACCAATTTCCAAGAGGCCTTGGGGACACAACTAAACTTTATTACAACATATCACCCTAAGATAGATGGGAAGATAGAAAGAATGAACCAAATTTTGGAAGATATGTTCCAAATGTATGTGATGGACGAACATAAGCGTTGGGAAGATTTCTTTCCACTAGCATAATTTGTGTACAACAACATCTATTAGTGTACCATTAACATGGCATCATTTGAGTTTCTTTAAGGGCGACCATGTCAGACACCATATAGCTGGGATTGACTAGACGACAGGGTCCTGGTAGGATCAGAAGCGATCCAAGAAATGGAAGAACAAATGAAATCGATAAGACTAAGGATTAAACAAGCATACGATCGAAAGATGGGTTATGTTGATGCACAACGTGTTGACTGTCATTATGAAGTTGGTGACCAAGTTTTCTTGTAGGTGAAACCGCACAAGAGTTCGATTAAGTTAGGCAGGGTGCTAAACTCTCTCCTAGGTTTGTGGGGCCTTTTGAAGTTGTGGAAAGGATAGGACCAGTGGCCTATCGACTAGCCTAGCCTCATTTTTTTATTCATATGATCAATGTTTTTATTGTGTTTGTTTGGCAACATTATGTTAGTGATCCTACACATGTGATTGACATGAATTCCTTGCAGGTGTCGGATGAGGGTACACTTACGGCAGAGCCAATCTGCAGTCTGGACCATTGAATTCAACTGCTACAGAATTGAGCAGTCGATCGGTCAAGGCCCACTGGGAAAATTATAGTCCACACTTGTCTACCTAGGAGGATGCAAATGTTATGTGCCAATAGTTTCTGTATTTTCTTGATAGATTAGACATACATATCCTATCAAATACTTTATTTACTGTATCTTATATACTATACAACTTCAGGACGAAATTTAAAACAAGAGGGGGTGTATGTAACATCCCTCTCTTGCGAGCACATGCTATTGACTTATTCTTTGAGGAAACTTGTGTGCAAGTGATCTGGTTATAGTACATGATTGTATGTTTCGCTTATAGATCTTTAGGATGATGTTGATGATTATGATTTGATGTTATTGATATATGCGTATTGACAGATGTTATTGACAATTTTTCCCTGAGTGTGCAGGACACTTGACAGATGGTGGAATCAATGGACCTCCTTGGACTTTGGATTGAGTCAAGGAGTGGATTGTATTGGTTTGAGTATTTCATTTATGAATATGTGACATATGATGGATTATATATTATGATGTTGTATATGGATCATTGACAATGTATCGTTGATGGATGCAGGCTGATGATTTCTTGCTAATATGACTCACATAAGGAGTAAAGAGGCCATGCACATAGACCATATATTGAGGGAGATGTGTGGAAGAGTCCCTGACACAACCTACTAGTAATCCCATCATGGCTCAAATTGCAGGTTAACGATTACCTAGCTCGAGAGATCCACGATGTCGTGAGGGAAGACTAAGACAGTCGCTCACAAGGATTTATAAGGGGGACACAATAAGGCATGGTCCTTATACCTTAGAATCCCTTAGTCTCTCACAAGGTTGCCCAAATGGAGTACTGACTCCAGGGGTTGGACAAGTACCAAAACTAGTTAAAGGCGAGTAACACCCTTGGAGCACAGAGTGCATCCTGAACGACACATCGCGTAACTAAAAAATTGAATGAAAGGCGAGTGGCACCCTTGGATAAATGAGTGTGTCTTAAAGGGCATGTTGTGGGAATAAAACTTGAGTAAAAGAATCTAGGTGGCCTAGAAAACAAAGAGCGAATAATTAAACCTTGTAAAATCTTTAAGCATTCCTAGCTTTAATTAATTAAGGATTGAAATTGTAATTGTGAATTCCAAAATGAAAGTCTATGCCTATTAAAAAATTAAGACGAAATCTAAAGTTTGGTGAGAATACTAAAAATAAATTATAAATTTAATAAAATAGGAAGGAGGTTAATCAATTTAAGAAATTAAGGAAGATGAAATAATTCTAAAGAATTAATAAAATATACATGTGTGCATAAAATACCAAATTGGAAATTATGATAAGAAAATAATAAAGAATAAAATCAATGTGTACACATTGAAAGGTGTCTACAGTCTAGTTAACAATAGTCTAACTAGAGAAGAATCCTAGTTTAACTCAACTCGGATTTAGAAATGAATCATTCATTAATTGGGATTAAGGGGAATAAAGGGACAACTAGGTGTGATTTAAGGAGCGCTTTTAGGAGAGGTGAGGGAAATTGAATTTAATTAAAATAAATTGTTTATTTACTTGTGCAACTAAGGGAAACGGTGACAAGTATAAGGGGGAGGTAATTCTAAATTATTCTAAGTAAAATGTGAATTAATTGTGCAAGTGGGGATGAGTTATGTGAAAAATTCTATAAAACAAATGGTTGAGATGAGAAATGGATCATCATTAGTTATGGGTAAGGCTATTCTGCAGAGATTTTGACTGGTTTTACTAGTGAGAGTTGGGATACCCAGCTTGAGAGAGAGTGATGGCTCTACCTTGCGAGGCGAGGTGGGAGCTAGAGGATTTTTGTTTGTGTGTGTGCGTGGCCCCTTTCTGGCTCTGGGGGCTAATGGGGAAGAAGAGTACCCCAAGCGTTGGATGAGAGGTATCGGTTAGGTCTCAATGATTAACAAGCGGACAAAGGAAGGGAACGATAGTCGTCAAGGATTTTCATCAAGACTATATTCGTCAGTTACGGTATTTAAATTTCAAGTTGTAATTGTTAAAATGATTGTATATTAAGGTTGAATCTTTCCGTGAAGTTGTGATTGTAAATGGAATAATAAAATTTTGAATTAGTCTATTGATTGATGGGCTTGCGATTTATTTTCTCTGTGATTTATTTCCTCTATGATTATATAAATTTGTGCACCCTCTGTGACTTGGTATTCTATGTGTTTTCTTTGTATAAAAACTTTCCAACATTTGGGGGAAATGCCATGTGATTTACGTTGGTATTTCTCTGTGTTCTTTGTATAAACAATTTCCAGCGTTTGAGGGAAATGCCATGCGATTTACCTTGGTATTTATCTGTGTTTTCTTTGTATCAAAACTTGCCAACATTTGGGGAAAGTTCCATGCGATTTAACTTGGTATTTCTATGCATTTTCTTTGTATAAAAACGTGTCAGCATTTGGGCAAAATTCCATGTGATTTACCTTAGTATTTCTATACATTTTATCTATATCAAAAATTTCCAGTGTTTGGGGGAAATGACATGCGATTTCCCTTGGTATTTCTCTATGTTTTATTTTTATAAAAAATTTCCACAGTTTGGGGGAAATTCCATGTTATTTACCATGGCATTTCTCTATGTTTTCTTTGTATCAAAACTTGTCAGTGTCTGGGGGAAATTCCATATGATTTACCTTGGTATTTCTCTTCCTTTTCTTTGTATATAAAATTTCCAATGTTTGGGAAAATTCCATGTGATTTACCTTGGTATTTCTCTGCATTTTCTTTGTATTGAAACTTGCAACGTTTGGGGGAAATTCCATGCAATTTACCTTGGTATTTCTCTGTGTTTTCATTGTATAAAAAATTTCTAGCATGGGGGGGAAATAGCCATGTGATTTACCTTGGTATTCTCTAATTTTTTGGGTATCAAACTTGCTAGTGTTTGGGGTAATAGACATGCGATTGAACTTGGTATTCTCTGTGTTTTCTTGTATAAAAACTTTCCAGCGTTTGGGGGAAATATCCATGTGATTTACCTTGGTACTCTTTGCATTGTTTTTTATATCAAAACTTGCCAGAGTTTGGGGGAATCAACCATGCTATTTACCTTGTTATTTTCTATGTTTTCCTTGTATAAAAACTCGACAAAATTTGGGGAAATAGCGATGCGATTTACCTTGGTATTCTCTACATTTTTACACATAAAAATCTTAACCTTAAATCTACTGATCCATTTTTCCATGTATTAAGAATTAATTCATGATGATGTTTTTCCCTCCCTATAGAACCTTTAGAATTCAATGACACATGTAGAATACTCTTGAGATATTAACCTTACGTTGCACATACAATTAATTATGTTATTGATGCACTTCTGAATTTTGTAGGTTGATATGTCCCAAGGTTTTAATTATGTGTACCTTATATATTGTACTATTGTATGACAAATTTAATCTTCTCACACATATATTTGTAATCTAGCATTTTACCTTCAGCTTGTATGAGTATCCAATGGTTATTTGTCTTATGAGCAACCTTGTTAATTTTGTATACCCTGTTGTGGTTGTGTGGGATAGTTTATAAGGTGTAGATGTTGAATTGAATATCTATATGTGTATCTTATAATATAGTGGGACTCAGACTTTCTTATTATCATCTACTTTATTGGTTATTGGTAAACTTGCGATTGAGTACTGATATTAATTGGTGTTGGGGTGGAACATTGATTTTTTTTTTTGATATCTTGAGTGTTGCATTAAATAATTATTACGGTGTTGACAATTAATTGAGTAGAGTGAAAATAAAGTCTTCATAATTGAAATTAGTGTGATGTTTGAATGAGTAAGCGAGTAGATTCATTTGTGCCATAAATTAAATAAAGTTGACTACTTTTGCACCTTAGAATAGTGTTGACATATGATTGAGTAAGTATTATATTCTCTTGCGCCATTTAAAATAAGGTAGATTCTTCTTGCACCTTGAAAAATATTGATGTATGGTTGATTGAGTATTATATTTCTCTTGTGCCAGGAATAATAATGATGTTTATTGATTGAGCTATTTGGATTATGAATTGATTGTGTCAGTGAGAATTAGACACCTCCTTGTTCCTCAGAACAATCACCAGCCCTGATACCTTAAGTGGTCAAAATCAATTGGATGAATCCTGAGATTGAGCGTTGCTTATGTGTCTTGGAAGTCCTAACCATGCAAGATAGGTTGGGCGGGTATTCATTTTTGTGTTCAGTGACATGGTGGATACTTATGTATAATTTGTTCAGGTGATTATGATGTCTAGAATTGCGTCGTTGTATATATGTTTATGCATTAATTATGCATAGCTAAAATTTATGTCATGCATTGGCTTGTGTCATTTTGATTTCCATGAGGCATCGCTTGTAATGATTTTAGTTATGAGATCGTGTGGATTATGCGTTGATTGAGTCACTATTATATGTTGATTATGTTCATTTTTAGTTGTGTTAATGTGTGTCTTATGTGTCATTTTAGTTATGATGATATATCACATGTGATGTTGTTTATTATGTTGTAACGATTTTAATATCCTAATGCAAAAAAAAGAAAAAATATTTACCTATTCTACATCACTTTTCATTGTCGTAACGGAGGGGGGCTTTACACAAGGAATGGATCATTAAGGTTAGGGTTATTATCCATAATAAGACCCTTATCACAACCTTGTCTACCTATAATCTAAGGTTTCCATACTTTCCACTTGTCACTAAGGGTAAGGTAACATCGATGGTGAGGTTTCTCCTAATATGATTCTTATGTAATTTTATATGATGGTTTTCCCCAACTGGATGATCATCATGAAGGTTAGGTGGTTTGTAAAGGCATTTTGAAAATCAATCACGTAGTAATCATATCATGACCGGTAAGAGTTATTGATGTTTTGAAAAATGATTAACGAGTAGTTGGTAGTTATTAATACATGGCTTAATGTTCTTAGTCTCCACTTAAAACATGTTTCCATAGCTTCTCGTGGCATCCTTCTCTTATTCCAGGTGTAACCTTCCTGAAAATCAATTTAGGTGAGTAATGTCCCGACAACTTCGTAGTTTCCAATAATTCATTCATTGTTTTGGGTAACATTCGAGCGCGATATGAGGGTTTTCTTTTGGTTTTGAGCTAAGAAATTCCATGGTTTCATCCATTTGTTATTGATCTTCTTCCATTATGTCTTCAATTTTGATTGGTGTTTACCTATGATAGGCTCTACGCAAAGTTTGGTTTTGCTTGTCGTCGATTTGTGTTTTTTTTATGGTTTCATTACGTACATTGGGAGCTTGAGCATAACAAGGTTGGTGCTTCTGGTCCTTTCCTCGTCTTAAGAAAGTTGCGGTTAATAGTACATGGTTTTCATTACTGTATCTTGTTAATGGGGTTTATTTGTTCTCTTGTCTCTATTGAAAGTTTATACCTCTTGTGTTATCAGGTCCTATAGGCATTTCACTTAGTTATTATGTTTCATCTCAATTATTATTTATTACTAGGTCACAGACGTTGCCATGTTCAGACCCTTTCCCTGATTTTTGTTTTGTAATTTGTTAAAGAGATTTTCTGGTGAAGGTAATGGTCACAACCCATTATATATTTGATCATTCTAGTGTTATTTCACTCATAATATCTTCTGGTCAGATGAAAATTTTGGATACTTTGCACTAATGATGGGCCCTTACTGTCGATGAGGGTACCCATCAGAAGAGGCATTAGTTTCGGCCGGACAATTCACTCTTCTACAAGAGTTTCCATATGGGGTTTCAAGCTTCTCCAGGTAAAAGGTTCTTATCTTAACCCTTCCATTAATTCTTAGATAAAAGAAAAAATTCGTTTCTGTAATACAATGCGTGTTTGAACCAGATAATGCTCAATCCTAGCAATATTATTCCAGATAATATTAGCAATGCGTGTACTTAGTCACATTAGCAATATTATTCCAGATAATGCTCAATCCTAYTACCTCTATAAGTATTATTACTTATTGTTTTGTTCATAGTGTATCAATCTTTCTTACCTAGGTGCCATAGTAATCATTATTCTTATAATTACTGTTGACACGTGTTAACTATGGCCTCCATACCAGATCGTTTACCCTCAAAAGGTATTCGGTTTCTAATCTAGACTTTAGTTGTGGTTAAGGGACGTGATACCGCTATATAATATTGTTCGATGTAAACATAGACTAGCATAGCCACAAGTCACTGGTGGCTGGTGAACGTCTAAATAATTGAGCTCTGGGCATTAAATAACAACAGAATCTTGCGCATTAAATAATCGACGTGGTACAGGCAGGAAAATCTTGTCCAGTAAATAAATAATAGTTTTAGTAAAAATAGTGGCTGGTGAACTTGGGCTCTCTAGAAAAGGGCTCTCTAGAAAATGAAACGTTAATCACCACTCAGAGGTGGCAATCAACTAGCTATCATAGTAAATTTTAAATATGATAAAGTAAAAGTAAAAAAATAAACATGTAAACGGATGTCTTTATAATAGTGAGGAACTTAGTTGTTGAAATCATAACCATTGATTTATTGAGACGACTAAGAATATTCCAGGAATATTTAATCTTATCCATACAAAACTGATTAAACACTAAAAACATATTAAATGTGCCTATTATCAATAGATGTACACCTTTCGACGTAAAAACAGTGGTTACCTACCATTGTTCTATTGACCATGTCCTCGGTCTATTTATCCTCTATCTATTTATCTAGCAAGAATTGTAATATGATCTTTTTCCTTGCATATTAAATCTACCGATTGAACTTTCCTACTGGAAATTGGTTGTATAATAAAGTTTTGTTATTTGGTATTGAATTTTATACTATAAAATGGATTGATAACCATCGTAGATAGTTTATTTCTTTCTCAATGGGTTTTATCCCCATCAAGTTAATATAATCGATTCTTGGTAAAAACTTTCTTTTAACCCAGTTCATAATTTTCGTAACATAAATTCCTTGGTTCTTTTAATTAGTTGTCATGAATTATTCCAAGAACTACTTGTAATGCTTTCATTAACTTATCTCGTTATTTTTCACTCTTATTTAATATTTTGTACAGATCCTAGAAGGCCAAATTTATAAGATCTGACATTATGTGTTCAGCCTTTACTACATCGGTTGTAATTACGTGTAGTATTTATTTGATATTTTATTTAACAAGAAACTTAACTTCCTCTATTTTTTATATTTCCTATACCGTTACTATCTTATAATCTAATCCTATTGATTATAGTTAAGATTATAGTTAAATTTATATAGAGTCTTCTCAACACTTAGACTCTGGAAATTATATGGCCATACTTTTGACATTGTAGTCTAGAATTTTATTTATTCACTGATACATGAAAATTAATATAATAGTCTCATAAGATAAATAGAATAAGAGAAATAATCTAATCTATGAATAAATTGCATCTTTTAACAACAATAAATTATCCATAATAAAATTTTCACATGGAAGAAAAACCTGTAACTGAATATTTCTTAGGGTAAACACATGTTAAGGAGGTCGTTCCTCCCAACCATAGATTATAGCTTCTACATATTCTCTCTTTGTCACCCCATCCAGATCCAATAATTAACCAAGTGACTTGTTGCGGGTTTTAGGGCTACAAGATTTATGTGAATATTCTTGTGTCATGTAATTTTCCAAATATTTTACATCTGCTTCAGAATGGCGTCCCATCCTATTTGTTTCATTTTCTTTTATAATTTTTTCCTAGGTATTTGACACATGTACAAGCCTCCTATTCATTGAACACCTGCCAATTATATTTTTACACATGTTTCTTTGGTTTCCCTAGAATCCCGAGATTTGTCTCACTTAGTTGAGTTAACTCAACTAATCTTCACCACTTGTCCCCTTTCTGTTGTCACTTGTCAGTTTCTCTTTTAGATCAATGAACTTTCTCTATTAATAGTCACACTCAACGTGTGATTCCTATTTTATTCCTCTTTTATTAATAAAACAATAAGTACTTGAGTTGTATCATAAATATCCATAATGTGTTGATAAATAATAATAAAAGAATAATAAGTTTTAGTTTTGAAACTTTGGGGTATCACACTACATAATCCCTGAAGATTTTCGAAATATATCATAACCATTAAGGAAGGTAGAAATTTGACATAAGTCAACCAAGATGAACACCACAATGTGACAGAACCATTGAGGAACATTGCAATCTAGCATAAACCTTGGTGAATGTTGCATTGCCACATGACCATTAAGGAACATAACAAGTTTAGCATAACTCAAATAGGATGAATATTATAATATATATGACCATATTATAAACCTCTTTTCTTCACATGTACCATAAAACTAAACTCAACCTCTCAATGTCATAATGCAACATAGCCCTTGATGCATGTCACAATTGAACATAACCATTGTGGAATGAAGAAATTTGACATAAGACAACTAAGATGAATGTTGCAATGAAACATAACCATCAAGGAACATGATAATCCAACATAACCCTTCAAAATTATCACAACCCAACAAAATTCAACCAAGATCAATGTTGCAATGTGACATCACCATTGAGAAACTTAAACTAGATTCAAACAAACTCAATGTGACATAACCCTTGAACAATTCCACAATGTAGCATAACCATTACAGAATGTATCAATTCAAGATAATTCAACCATGATGAATGTCACAATGTGACATAAAATCAATCATGTTCAATCATAGTCAACATGATCATTCGTAGTGAACCATGGTCAACCATAGTCAACCACAACCATAAAACTCAATGAAACATAATCCTTAATGGATGCGAACATGTAACATAACCATTAGGGAGTGTATAAACTCAACATAATTGATCAAAATGAATTACACAATGTGGCATAAAGTCAATCTCATTGAACGATATTCAACATAGTCATCCATACTAAACCATGGCCAACCATGGACATCATGGTTAACCATAATAAACTATTGTCAAACAAACTCAATGGAATACAATCCTTCAAGAATTTCATAATGCAACATAGCCATTAAAGAATGTATCAATTCAGTGTAATTCAATCAAAATGAATATCACAATGTGGCATAAAGTTAATCATGTTCAACCATAATCAATATAGTCATCCATAGTAAACCATGGTCAACCATGGACCTGATGGTTAACCATAGTAAACTATTTTCAAACAAATTCAATGTGATATAACCCTTGAATAATGTCACAATGCAACATAACCATTTAGAAATATAGCAATTCAACATAAGTAAACCAATATGAATGTTGCAATATAACATAAATATTAAGGAACATCACAATCTAACATAACCCTTAGGGAATGTTGCAATATGACATAATTCTTAAGGAACATAGAAAGTTGAAATAAATCAACTAAGATGAACATCACAATAGATATAAACATATTTTTTGAATATCAGCATAGATGCTTTACTCAAGAACTCTAGGGTTTCTTCATGACTGCAAGAACTCTAGGAATTCTTCATGCTTGGCTCTACAAAATCAGTTTTGAACCTTCTCTGACTCCCTTGGTACGTGCTGATTGACTCAAACCTTCTGCATTTACTGCCTCAAAAGAATGGGAGAATAAGGGGGGTTGAAATCCCCCTCCTACCGAAACGTTGTCGCCAACGATCTGGAAAACTTGCGAGCGCGTCGACCATCCTTTGAGCCACCATAGCACTTATGAGAACAATACATGCATGAAGAGATGGAAATAAGAAAAGAATCGAATACAGAGGCAGATTCCTCGCTTCCAAACTCAACTCAGGTCTAGATACCCAGAAAATGCATCCCCCAAGCCCCGGTTGTGCCCATGTACATCATCAAAACTACCAAGATAGGGGAGCATACGCATTTCATGCAAGACCATGCCCTCATAGGAAAATTCCTAGGCCTTTGGCCCACAAAAAAATATCTAGCTCGTTGGATCAAGGCATGGTGGAACCCCAAGGGAGACTATGAGATTCAGTTGATCTCCAAAGGTTTCTTTACAATAATATTCTACAACCTGGAGGACAAGGAAAGGATCTTTGAAGGGGGGCCATATTTCTACAACTTGGCTGGCCTCTACATACATTTATGGATAGACCGCTTCTGCCCAGAAAAGGAAAACTGTGCATATGCACCAGTATGGATTTGCCTCTATTCCCTACCCCAAAAGTTCTGGTTAGAGGAAATTGTATTTGGCATAGGCAACACCCTTGGTAAATATGTAAAATCTTTCGAAGATACCAAACGAAGAAAACACACCTCTTTTGATAGGATATGTTTCTATATGAACATGTCCAAAGCTCTGCCAGACACAGTTACTTTACAATACTAAGATGAGGAATGGGCCCAAACCATAGATTATGAACACATCCCTTTTAGATGTTAAAAATCCCATGAACATGGACACCTTTTCAAATAATTCCCTCTCAATGCCCCCCCCAAGAAGGAATATGAAGAGAAACCAAAGAAAATATTTAATTAGGTTCAAAAGTGAAGGAGACAAGTGCAGAAGAATCCCACAACCCTCAATGGAAAAAAGAACCCAACTAATAACTCTTTTGAAGCCCTCAACCACCTCCCAGAAGAATAAGAGGTGGAAAACCCCCACAAGACCACAGGGAAAGATCCCAACAAGTACAAGGAATATCAGTTGGCACAAAAGAATCAAACCCTAGAAAACCAAGCAAATCCATAGACTCACCCAGTGTCAAGGAAAGAACCAAAAAGAGAGGAAGATACAATCTTGGAAATGGATGAGCAGGACCTAGAAGAAATTGACCTAGATAGGTTATAAGAAGCACTCAATAATAAGGATCTCTAAACCCTACCAGAGGACCAACTCAGGAAAGTCCACAAAGTATTTGATCAGGGGATCAAATTTTGCTCAATTTTCAAAGTGCTCAGAATGCGACGAAAACAATGCCATTGCGTCCATCTCGTCTTCCTGATTCTGGCGGTATATTTACTTTGTCAAATGGACGTCGTATGAAGAATATATCGTGATCTGTTCGCCAAGACAAACAGGCAAAAATTTGATGCTGACTGTACCTGTCCGTACAGTCTGACGTGGCAGGGTCGTACAGTCCGTACGATGACGTGTCAGGTGGATGACGTGGAAAGAATTCATTGGTTGATAGATGGCGAATCAGGAATTGACACGTGTCCGGTTGGTGGCAAATGATATGAGGACACGTGGCCCAATCCATGGGCGTCACGTGTCCCCCCCATTGTTTGGTTTATGTTGTTATATAAAATGTAATGGGAGTCCGCAGGGTTCGACCCCCAGACCTCCCCCACTATACAAATCCTTCGCCAACCTCCACTAACCAATATGCCGCCAATTGTTTCTTGTTATATATGTCTACGCATATATATTTAAGTTGGTTTATTGTATTAAATGGAAAGGGGGCGGGCCGGGGCTTAGCCCCGACCCATGGTTCCATTGAACAACATATAACCGTGCTATATATATATTGGTTGACCAATTGCGCGCGGGTGAAACACATGGCCCGTGGCTTTTAAACTTTCATATAACCGTGTATTATAATGCGCGCGGGGTTTGCAATGTGTGGAGCCCCCGGTCGCGGGGTTGTATATTTGTAATGCCATGTGCCCATGAATCAGAGCGCGGGGGGGTTGGTTACACCTGTTGCAATGAATTAACCACTTCTTTGCCAAGAACACGGTCATATGTGCCATACGCCCAGGTGCCGAGACGGTTAGGGGCTGGCGCGCCCTTAACCGTTCTACGGTTTGCACCGTTGGTGTGGTTGCACCCGGTGCTGGGTTTTTGTGCTTAAATGAGCGTGTGAGCCAGGTTCAATGAAGAGGGGTGCGAATTGTAGAACCAGAGACAACAAGCTTGAAGAGGGAGACTTCCAGGAGGCCTAACTTCTTCGTTTTTCGACCGATTGAGGTGCCGAAAGAGCCCAGACAGGGGTTTTGGGACGTTGGGAAGCCATTGGAGCAGTCGGTTTGTTAGTTTGAGTATTGTAAGACATGTTTTTGAACAATTTTTGAGCAATTAATAATAATGATCCATTGGAAGCTGGACCAGGAGATGTAGCCCATAAGAGGGGTGAACTCTTTTATCAATTGTTGTGCTTATGTGTTTATGTTCATTGATTATGCTGCTGTCTATGTGTAATTTGCATAAGTAATCCTTTATTTTATGTGTTGCAAACTGATCCTTTTGCTTTAAACACATAACATTCACTTGCAATAAGTTTT
>SNQJ01S0047146.1:48460-64249 GCA_010110895.2 Picea sitchensis | reverse complement strand
ATAACTGCAGGAATACACCATCCTTGACAGGAGGATGCGAACTTCGAAGCGAGGAAATGTGGAGTATTTGCGAGTTGGTCTTAAAGGGACGAATCCAAGCAAGGCCAAGTGGATTGAGGTTGGAAGGGTGAGGGAACTATACCCTAATATTCACATAGACTGAGATAGTCTTTTGGAGGTCCAAAAGCTTCCCAATGGGGAGGTGTGATCAGAGGATCAAATTTTGCTCAATTTTCAAAGTGCTCGGAATGCGACGAAAACAGTTCCATTGCGTCTGTCTCATCTTCCTGATTCAGGCGGTATATTTACTTTGTCAAATGGACGCCGTATGAAGAAGATATCATGATCTGTTCGCCAAGCCAAACAGGCAAAAATTTGATGCTGACTATACCCATCCGTACAGTCCGTACGGTCTGACGTGGCAGGTCCGTACAGTCCGTAAGATGACATGTCAGGTGGATGACGTGGCAAGAATTCATTGGTTGATAGATGGCGAATCAGGAATTGACACGTGTCCGGTTGGTGGAAAATGATATGAGGACACGTGGCCCAATCCATGGGTGCCACGTGTCCCCCCCATTGTTTGGTTTATGTTGTTATATAAAATGTAATGGGAGTTCGCGGGGTTCGACCCCCGGACCTCCCCCACTATACAAAGACTTCGCCAACCTCCACTAACCAATATGCCGCCAATCGTTTCTTGTTATATATGTTTGCGCATATATATTTAAGTTGGTTTATTGTATTAAATGGAAAGGGGGCGGGTCGGGGCTTAGCCCCGACCCATGGTTCCATTGAACAACATATAACCGTGCTATATATATTGGTCGACCGATTGCGCGCGGGTTAAACACATGGCACGTGGATTTTAAACTTTCATATAACCGTGTATTATAATGCGCGTGGGGTTTGAAATGTGTGGAGCCCCCGATCGCAGGGTTGTATATTTGTAATGCCATGTTCCCAGGAATCAGAGCGCGGGGGGGTTGGTTACACCCGTTGCAATGAATTAACCACTTCTTTGCCAAGAATACGGTCATATGCGCCATACACCCAGGTGCCGAGGCGGTTAGGGGCTGGCGTGCCCTTAACCGTTCTACGGTTTGCACCGTTGGTGCGGTTGCACCCGGTGCTGGGTTTTTGCGCTTAAATGAGCGTGTGAGCCAGGTTCAATGAAGGGGGGTGTGAATTGTAGAACCAGAGACAACACGCTTGAAGAGGGAGACTTCCAGGAGGCCTAACTTCTTCGTTTTTCGACCGATTGAGGTGCCGAAAGAGCCCAGACAGGGGTTTTGGGACGTTGGGAAGCCATTGGAGTAGTCGGTTTGTGAGTTTGAGTATTGTAAGACATGTTTTTGAACACTTTTTGAGAAATTAATAATAATGATCCATTGGAAGCTGGACCAAGAGATGTAGCCCATAAGAGGGGTGAACTCCTTTATCAATTGTTGTGCTTATGTGTTTATGTTCATTGATTATGCTATTGTCTATGTGTAATTTTCATAAGTAATCCTTTATTTTATGTGTTGCAAACTGATCCTTTTGCTTTAAACACATAACATTCACTTGCAATAAGTTTTCAAGTTTTTCAAGTCTTCTTCATTTTTAGATCAGTATTTCTAGACTCATCAGCAGGGGCTACATCTAGGCTGGGGATCAACATAGACCCAAACAAATATCCAAGAAAACACCCAAAAGAAAACAAACGAAGGGGCAAAAAACTAGCTCATCAACTAATAAAGGAGGCGGGAAACTATATGATCAACTCAGGGCTAATTCATAGGATCTCAAAGAGATCCTTTTCCCACCCACCAAATTGTTAACTATGAATATCCTCACCTAGAATATCAGAGGCCTAAATGGAAGATCCAAACAAAGGATTCTTCGAAACTGCATCAAAATGGAAGACCCTGATATATTTTTGATTCAAGAGACAAAATGTGCAGGGAAAACTGTAGAAGATATCATCAAAATATGTTGGAGCAACTATGAATCCATACAAATGGACTCAAAAGGGGCTTCATGAGGCCTGACCATCCTTTGGAATCCTACTATAGTCATCCTCGATCAAAGCCTCTCCACTCCATGTACCATCACAGTGCACTACAGAGCCATTGGTTCAAACAAGGAAGGAATGATCACAAATGCCTATGGTCCACAGATCAACCAAGACAAAGGCCTCTTTCTTCAGAGAATGGATTGTTTAGGCTCCTTAGCAGAGGGAAAGTGATGGATAATAGGAGGCGACTTCAAAATGATTCTCACGCGGGAGGAAAAGCAAAGGGGGAAAAAGCACCTAGAGTAGGATATCACTAAATTCCAGGAACTCATAGAGAGCCTCATACTGGTAGACATTGAGAATAACAATGGAACCAGCCTAGATATCAAGAAACCACCAAATAGCTTGCAGGCTTGATCACTTCCTCATCTAAAAAATTCTCCTCTTGGAAGGCCCCCTAGTAGAATCCAACATCCTCCTGACGACAGGTTCGAACCACTGGCCATTTTATCTCTGGGTTGGCACTATTTCCACCCCCAAGATTAAACCCTTCATATTTGAAATTTTTTGGCTCTCCCATCCATATTTCCAAGAGTTGTCCCATCACTAGTGGAGCACTGTGAAAACACATATGGGCACAAAAATATATTGCTTCCAACAAAATATCAAACACTTCAAACAATAGGTATGTAAATGGAACAAAGAGGTATTTGGGAACATTTTTCAGGAGAGGAAATTATTGAAACAAAAACTTGAGAGCCTCCAAGAAAAAATCATTCAAGGAGGATACACAATCACCTAGCAGCAGGAGGAAAATGAGCTCAAAAGGAAACTAAAATAAATGCACAAGAAAGAAGAGATCCTAAGGAGACATAAATCTAGGGTTCAATGGATCAACGAAGGAGAGAAGAAAACCAAATTATTCCATCGTTCTATGATCCACAGACACATTGTCAATCACATCACGAAGCTGGAAGACTCGCAAGGCAACACCCTGTTAAATCATCAGCAAATAATGCATGAGCTAACAGATTTCTACGAGGATCTCCTCTCTGAACCCTAGGTGGATTGTACCTCAACAATAGAGTAGGTGGTCCAAAACATCCCAAATATAATCACCAAGGAACAAAATGAGGCTGTCATGACACCAATAACACAAGAAAAAGTGGATCAGGCTATTCTGGAGCTACCTACAGGAAAGGCTCTAGGTCCATATGGTTTCACAATAGACTTCTTCCACTCCTGTTGGCCAATGTTAAGAGAGGAAGTGTGGAAGCTAGTGGAGGAATCACGCAGCTCTGGAAAAGTCTTTCTACCACTAAATGCCACTTTCGTAACCCTAATACCCAAAGAATAAAGAGTCACAAACCCGAGGAACTTCAGACCCATAGTTCTTTCCAACGTGATCTACAAAATCATTTACAAGGTCATAGCTATAAGACTCAAGCCTATTCTACCCTTCATCATCTCCAAGGAGAAATCATGATACATCAAAGGAAGGAAAATAATGAATAGTGTCATTCTTGTCCATGAAATAATTCACTATATCAAAAGCACCCACACTCCAGGTATGCTTCTAAAACTTGACCTTTCAAAAGTGATGCAGGAGCATCTCTCCATATCAGCCAGCCAACGACGTCAGCGCGCATGAATCCAAAGGATGAAGAGAGGCACAGCCTCATTTAAAATTAAAATTTGAAATTCAATATAATTTAATGTCTGAGGCTGGTGAGCCATGGAAGCCATGCCTTTGAGCAGGCGTTAGGTAGATCGGCCTTTATTGTAGATCGGTTGAGATCTAGATCCAGATGATGGACTAGACAGCCCATTCATTGTAATTAAATAGGGTAGGTGAACCTGGAGGGAAGCGCTAAGAGCCCTCAGGTAAAAGAGATTTTAGAGATCTCATTTTGAGTTAGAAAAATGGTAGAGAAGAGTTGAGAAGAGCCAGGGAAGAGCTCAGGAATACCATTGTAAAGATACAAGAATTGTTGCCATTTGTTAATATAAACAGAGCAGTTTTTCCTGCATATTCTGTGTATATGGATGTCTGTGTGTGTTCCCTATGTATGTTGTGAATGTATGATTGTTGATGCATTCTGCCAGAGTTGTGTTGGATTTCAGGGTTGAATGTATTTGAGGCTTTACACCAAGAGGGGGTGACAGAACGCTGAGGTTCTGAGAGTCGTGCACAGAGGATGCACTTCTGAACTCTGAGGAGTCAGATGAAGACATGCTGAGGCATAGGAATGAGATCCACAACTCAGGAGAAGGAAGACCTTTGAGGTTGCTGAACACCTCAAGAGGCAAGGTTGTGTGAGGGAAACACAGTTGCAGACAGAATCACTGAGGATCCTATAGGATCTCTGCCAAGTGGGCATTAAGCATGTGTACAGAGGTGCACAAAGGAAGGAACTCTGCTGAGAGTCCAAAGGAAGCAGAATCATTGAGGATTCTGGGAAGATCTGCCAAGAGGGAATTGAGCAAGTGCATAGGTGCACAGAAGAAGAACTCTGTTGAGAGTTGAAGAGGGAACCAAAATCATTGAGGATTCTGAGAAGATTTGTCAGGAGGGCATCGAGCAGGTGCAAGGAGAGAACAGAGGGAACCCATAACTACTGAATGTTCTGTGGAGAAGATACTCCGCCAGGAGGGCATCGAGAAAGTGTGCAGGCAGGCACAGGAGAACAAAGAACTCTTTGAGTTCTATGTTGTGAAGGGAGAGTCCACAGAAGGGCCTCCATTGGGTTGCTGAATACCCGGAAGCACTCAAGAAGAGGCTTGAGCAGAAGGATAGCCAGGAGGGCATCCATTTCATTCTCCATCTGCGGGAGAAGAAAGAGAAAATCCCTCGAGGGTTCTGAATGTTCGAAGAAGCTCAGGAGAGATAGCATGTTGTGCAAGAGAAGACTCTGCAGGAGCGCAGATGTCAGAATCGTTTAAGGATTCGAGGATAAACACTCAGGAAGAACATCGTTCTTATATGCACAGGAAGCTCAGGAGGGAGCAACAATAGCCATCGGATAGACCGACAGACTCTGGACCATCGGAATTCTACGTCCAAGAGGCGCATAGGAGAAGCGCACGGGAGATTTGATATGAGCTGTTAGATCTCGTGAAGAAAACCCGACAGCCATAGGATCAGGAAGAGTTGCGCGGAGATTAGCCTCTGGAAGAGGAGCGCACAAGGAGGAAGGATCTGAGCCGTCAGATCTTGGAACAGATCGCCGAAAATCTTCAGATCTATGGAAGTTTCACGAGGGTTAGCAGTTGGGATATCGGCCATCGGGAAATCGGAGTTCTCGAGGTCATGTGAGTTGGAACAGTGCAAGTCGCGAAATCCCGACGGGATCTGGACCGTCTGTGGGAAGAAGGACACGTGTCGGAGATCAAGCGCCATCGGCATTTGGCGCATCGGGAAATCAGTATTCCCGTGGACAAGAGGTTGGGGAAATCCCAGGAGAAAACCCCAACATAGATCTGAGCCATCCGTTTACCCGGGACAGGTGTCAAAGATCCGAGAGGAGTCGTAAAATCGGGAAATCGGAGTTCCCAGAGTCGAGGGGAACAGGACATCGAAAGTCCTAAAATCACGACGTAATCGGGACCATCTGTTGAAGGGACGCGTGGCAATCATCTAGTGCCACCAAAGAAAACTTGATAGGGAGGCCTTATCGGCAAATCGGGAATCGGGATATCGGAGATCCCGAGCACATAGGTTTCGTGCATAGTAAAATCGCGAAATGCGATTTCCCGATAGGATCGAAGCCGTCCATCAGCGAGGACACATGGCGAAGGATCCCAGAGAGTAAGAGTTCGACATTTCAGGTTTTCTGCATACAAGGGAATTGTTGCATCAGAAGTCCCGAAATCCCAAAGAGATTGGGATCGTCCATTGAGAGGACGCGTGGCAACCATCAGCGCACAGGGGAAAAATCCGCGACGAGAGTCAGCATGAAGGATAGGTGACAGATTAAAGGCGGGAACCAATCAGAAGGCAGAGCTATAGTGGGAGCCAGCTATCAGAACAACAGAGGAGGAGGATAGCGCCGAGGTGGAGGACAGCTGTCAACTAAATGGAGAATCAAGATTTGGGCGATCGAGAATCCCGTAGGCGTTTGCATCGTGACATCGCAAACCCTGAAGTCCCTATAGGGTAGAATACTGAGGTCACGGGGCTATGGTCATGTTGGCCAGGGCTTAGCCAGGAGAGTTGAGGCATATCGGGGATCGACATATCGGGAAATCCGCGGATGCAGAAACATTGCATTTTGAAACCGCGAACCCCGAAACCCTGACGGAAGGTTTGACTACAATCACGGGTAGAGGCCACATGGACCGTTGTATAGCTCGGAGGGGCTAGCACGAAAGGAGAACATCGGGAATCGGAGGATCGAGAATCCTAAGGACTTGCGAATTGTGACATTGCAAGTGCTGAAACTCCGATAGGTGCATATGGCTATGGTCATATGGTATAGGTCACGTGGACCTAAGGGCCTAGCCAGAGGGGCTTAGGACAAGAAAGGAGCCCATCAGAGATAGGGAATTGGAGAAGGCAAGAATTCTTGACAATGGGGAACGCAAAACCACGAAACCTGATACAGAGTCGGGGAAAGGTCACGGTGAGTGCAGGAGACTATGAACGAGAGAAGGAAGGACCTGTGGATCGGGTCATGTTTTGACAGGGATTCCATTTGGGAATCTAAAGAGCCGCTTCGTCTCAACAATGGGATTTTGAACGATCCCGAGAACGGGTGAGTGGAGGTGTGATCCCTCACCTGCGTCAAGTGGTATCAGAGTGGGATTCTGTTTGTATACTGCAGGCAGAGAAAGCAGGAAAGAAGATAGAGTTGTTGAGGACTCTGTGAGGACTTGCTTGTAGGTAGGAAGCAGTCCATAGATAGTCAACAGGAATGTGAGGGAATAGAGCTGGAACACTCAGGGATGCAGAGTGACAACAACAGATCTACCAGGGAGGTGGATAGACATATCACGATGGATACTAAAGGCCATAGAAAGAAGAGCAAGGCAGAAAATCTTGCAGAAATGGATAGAGAATTTGATAAAGACCTCTATAAATTAAAGGCAGACATAGAGGAGTTCGAACTGCGGATGAGGCAGGAAAATAAAGCCAAGATGAGATGGGTATATGAATGTCCCATGAAGACGCCAAAGGTGAAATGGCCAGTCAGGGAGCTGATGGCTAGAAAACAACAGAGGTTGTTGAGGAAATGGTTGAGGTATGCTGAAAACCTCAAGGCCACAAAAGAAAAGATGATTTGTCACTATTGGCCAGAGATTGGAAAGGGTCTCGATGATTGGAGTGATGAAGAATTTGAATTGGGGTCATCTGAGGATCTCAAGCACTGCCAGGAGGGCAGAAAAGAAGAAATTCCTAATTGCCAAATGGGCAAGGGAACAGATATGAGGTCGACTAAACATCTCATGGACTGTCAGGAGGACAGTGAGGAAACTTTGCATTGCCAGCGGGGCAATGAAAGGAGATCAGATGAGGATATCGAAGACTACCAGGAGGGCAATGGAAGCATCGAAAACTACCAGGAGGACAGCAAAAGCATGTCAAACTGCCAGGTGGGCAGAGATGAGAATTTAGGACTAGATGGAAGACTCATGGACTCAGAGGAGAATTCAATTCAGCAGGGAGTGCTGATGAAGGTGGGATCGGTTGATCTCATAGACTGCCAGGGAAGCAGCGGAAGCATCCCATATTGCCAGGTGGGCAGGGATGAACGGATGAATTCGGATCAACCAGAGAAGCTGACAGAGTAGATGAGACTGTCTGAGGGTCTCATAAATTTAGAGATGGAAAGGGATCAACAGATGCAGCTGACAGAAGAGGAAGAATATCATAATGATATTCTGATGATTGGGGGAATTGAAATATTCCTACCATCTGCCCAGGAGGAGGCAG
This sequence comes from Picea sitchensis, assembly GCA_010110895.2. Lineage (NCBI taxonomy): Eukaryota > Viridiplantae > Streptophyta > Pinopsida > Pinales > Pinaceae > Picea > Picea sitchensis. The sequence continues at coordinate 56,318 of SNQJ01S0047146.1, read as the reverse complement.
AAAGTTGTATTGCAGGTGCAACAACAGCAGAAGAACAGTCATCAGGGACTGTCAAGGAGGAATTGGAGTAGACTTTGGAAGCTGCCCAAGCAAAAGCAGAAGCTAAAGAAGCTGTAGCACTGAAGCTAGCAGCGGAGGAAGCCAAGGAACAGGCAGGAACATTTATCACTCCATGGGAGATGGAGCTGAAAATGTTGGAGGATTGGTTGAACAATCTAGGGCCAGCAAGAGAACTGATATAATTTGAGCTGTCAGAGAGGAGGATGACTGAATAGCATGGCAGTCAGGAAGAGACTGCAGAACTAAAATCTACAGCAGAGTGGCAATTGAAGGCCACAGATGAAGATGAAGAAGATAGCATGGGAGATCATAGCAATCTGCCCATGTGCCAAAAAATTGTGCAGCTAAGGAGACTGCAACAACAGGACCGACCACTGGAGCAGCTGGATGAAGTGATAGAGGACATCAGGGAGATAATGTTGAAGTCAGAAAACACTGCCAGCAGGGAGAGGCTGAGTAGAAGGAAAGAGGCAGCAGCAGCAGTGCAACAGAAGTAGCAGCAGCAACAGGATGGAGCAGATGGAAAGCTCCAAAGACTAATTTGGGATCCAGGAGGATTTCCAACAGCTACAGGGGAAGCTCATGAGCAAGATCTCATGATTTTTGCAGTTGTGGAGTATGATGCAGGAGCATCTCTCCATATCAGCCATCCAGCCACGTCAGCACGCATGCATCCAAAGGATGAGGAGAGGCGCAACCTCATTTAAAATTCAAATTTGAAATTCAATGTAATTTAATGTCTTAGGCTGGTGAGCCATGGAAGCCATGCCTTTGAGCAAGCATTAGGTAGATCGACCTTTATTGTAGATCGACTGAGATCTAGATCCAGATGCTAGACTAGACAGCCCATTCATTGTAATTGAATAGGGTAGGTGAACCTGAAGGGAAGCGCTAAGAGCCCTCAGGTAAAAGAGATTTTAGAGATCTCATTTTGAGTTACAAAAATGGTAGAACGGAGTTGAGAAGATCCAGGGAAGAGCTCAGTAACACCATTGTAAAGATACATACATTGTTTCCATTTGTTAATATAAACAGAGCAGTTTTTCCTGCATATTCTGTGTATATGGATGTATGTGTGTGTTCCCTATGTATGTTGTGAATGTATGATTGTTGATGCATTCTGCCAGAGTTGTGTTGGATTTCAGGGTTGAAGGTCTTTGAGGCTTCACACCAGGAGGGGGTGACAGAACGTTGAGGTTATGAGAGCCATGCATAGAGGATGCACTTCTGAACTCTGAGGAGTCAGATGAAGACGTGCTGAGGCACAGGACTGAGATCCACAACTCAGGAGAAGGAAGACCTTTGAGGTTGTTGAACACCTCAAGAGGCAAGTTTGTGTGAGGGAAACACAGTTGCAGACATAATCACTGAGGATTTTATAGGAGCTCTACCAAGTGGGCATTGAGTGTGTGTATAGAGGTGCACAGAGGAAGGAACTCTACTGAGAGTCCAAAGGAAGCAGAATCATTGAGGATTCTAGGAAGCTCTGCCAAGAGGGAATTGAGCAAGTGCATAGGTGCACAGAAGAAGAACTCTGCTGAGAGTTGAAGAGGGAACCATAATCACTAAGGATTCTGAGAAGCTCTTCCAGGAGGGCATCGAGCAGGTGCAAGGAGAGCACAGAGGGAACCCAGAACTACTGAACATTCTGTGGAGAAGATACTCTGCCAGGAGGGCATCGAGAAAGTGTGCAGGCAGGCACAGGAGAACAGAGAACTCTTTGAGTTCTATGTTGTGAAGGGAGAGTCCACAGAAGGGCCTCCACTGGGTTGCTGAATACCCGGAAGTAATCAAGAAGAGGCTTGAGCAGAAGGATAGCTAGTAGGGCATCCATTTCATTCTCCATCTGCGGGAGAAGAAAGACAAAATCCCCCGACCATTCTGAATGTTCGAAGAATCTCAGGAGAGATAGCATGCTGTGCACAAGAAGACTTTGTAGGAGCGCAAATGTCGGAATCCTTTAAGGATTCGAGGAGAAAATCTCAGGAAGAACAACATTCTTATATGCACAGGAAGCTTAGGAGGGAGCAATAGCAGCCGTTGGATAGACCGACAGACTCTGGACCGTTGGAATTCTACGTCCAGGAGGTGCATAGGAGAAGTGCAGGGGAGATTTGATCTGAGCCATTAGATCTCGTGAAGAAAACCCGACAGCTGTAGGATCAGGAAGAGTTGCACGGAGATTAGCCTCTGGAAGAGGAGCGCGCAAGTAGGAAGGATCCGAGCCGTCATATCTTGGAACAGATCGCCGACAACCGTCAGATCTGTGGAAGTTGCACGAGGGTTAGAAGTCGGGATATCGACCATCGGGAAATCAGAGTTCTCGAGGTCGTGTGAGTTGGAGCAGCGCAAGTCACGAAATCCCTATGGGATCTGGACCATCCGTGGGCAGAAGGACACGTGGCGGAGATCAAGTTCCATCGGCATTTGGCGCATTGGGAAATCAGTATTCCCGTGGACAAGAGGTCAGGGAAATCCCAGGAAAAAACCCTGACATATATCTGAGCCGTCCGTTTACCCGGGATAGGTGTCAGAGATCCGAGAGGAGTCATAAAATCGGGAAATCGGAGTTCCTAGAGTCGAGGGGAACATGACATTGAAAGTCCTGAAATCCCGACGTAATCGGGACCATCCGTTGAAGGGACACATGGCAATCATCTAGCGCCACCGAAGAAAACTCGACAGGGAGGCTTCATTTGCAAATCGGGAATCGGGATATCGGAGATCCCGAGCACATAGGTTTCATGCATAGTAAAATCGCGAAACGTGATTTCCCGATAGGATCGGATCTGTCCATCAGCGAGGACACGTGGCGAAGGATCCTAGAGAGTCAGAGTTCGGCATTTCGGGTTTTTCGCATACAAGGGAATTGTTGCATCAGAAGTCCCGAAATCCCGACGAGATCAGGATCGTCTATTGAGAGGACGTGTGGAAACCATCAACACACAGGGGAAAAAGCCGCGATGGGAGTCGGCATGAAGGACAGGTTGTAGATTAAAGGCGGGAGCCAATCGAAAGGAAGAGTTGTAGTGGGAGCCAGCTGTCAGAACAACAGAGGAGGAGGACAGTGTCGAGGTGGAGGACAACTGTCAACTAAATGGAGAATCGGGATTTAGGCGATCAAGAATCCTGTAGGTATTTTCATCGTGATGTCGCAAACCCCCAAGTCTCGATAGGGTAGAAGACTGAGGTCACGGGGCCAAGGTCACGTTGGGCAGGGCTTAGCCAGGAGGGCTGAGGCATTTCGGGGATCGGCATATCGGGAAATCCGCGGACGCGGAAATGTTGCATTTTGAAACCGTGAACCCCGAAACCCTGACGAAAGGTTTGACTACGGTCACAGGTAGAGGCCACATGGACTGTTGTATATCTCGGAGGGGCTAGCACGAAAGGAGCGCATCGGGCATCGGAGGATTGAGAATCCTAAGGACTTGCGAATTGTGACATTGCAAGTGACGAAACTTCGATAGGTTCATATGGCTATGGTCATATGGTATAGGTCACATGGACCTAAGGGCCTAGCCAGAGGGGCTTAGGACAAGAAAGGAGCCCATCGGAGATCAAGAATTGGAGAAGGCAAGAATTCTCGACAACGGGGAACGCGAAACCCCGAAACCCGATATAGAGTCGGGGAAAGGTCACGGTGAGTGTAGGAGACCGTGAAGGAGAGAAGGAAGGACCTGTGGATCGGGTCATGTTTTGATAGGGATTCCATTTGGGAGTCTAAAGAGCCACTTCAGCTCAACAATGGGATTTTGAACGATCCTTAGAACGGGTGAGTGGAGGTGCGATCCCTCGCCTACGTCAAAAATATTTTCATAAATTAAGCTGGAAATATATGAAAGTGCTTCTATCGGCTTTCGGTTTCGATAGGGATTGGGTCTACTGGATAATGAAACTCAAATCCTCTACCTTCTTCTCAATCCTCGACAATGGTGTCCCCTCTCAACCTTTCTCCCCCTCAAGAGGGATAAGGCAAGGAGACCCTCTTTCCCCTTTTCTTTTTGTCATAATGACTGAAGGACTAGCACGCTATATCACGACCTCAATTCAAAATGGTTCCCTCCAAGGCCTCCCTCTTCATGGATTAGAACCAACATCCTCCCATAGCCAATTTATCGATGACACACTACTAATGAATACACCCATCGTGCAAGAATCAATAAAACTAAGCTCCATCCTCTCGGATTTTAGTGAAGCCTCTGACACCACCTTTAATCTAACCAAATCACAACTCTTCATTTTCAATACTCCTTTGGAAATACAACATCACCTTTCTCAAATTCTGAATGCCCCTGTCTACACTATGTCCTCTCTCTACCTGGGACTCCCTCTCTTTGAATCAATATCCAAAAACATCTCTTGGGACTCCCTCCTACTCTCCATCACCAATCGTCTCAACAACTGGACCTTTCGTTCCCTCAACCTTCCAACCAGAATTGTTCTCTTCAATTCAGTCCTCCAGGCCATCCCATCTTACCTCTTCTTAGCCCTGGCTTCCCCCCAATCAGTTATAAAGAAAATCAGGAATCTGCAAAGAAACTTTCTTTGGCATGGACACAACTTGAAAAAAAAATGGGCCTTAGTCAACTGGGACAAAGTGTGCAAGCCTAAATCTTCAGGTGGTTTGAGCCCCCGGGACACTGGTAATTTAAATAGCATCACAGGAGAAAGAATTTGGTGGAGATGGCTCAAAATGCCAACAGAGATTTGGGCAAAACTCTCGAAATGCAAATGTTCCCCAAATATGCACCAAAGTCAACTTATAAGAATGCAGGGGGAAATTCAAGGCTCCAACATCTAGAATAAGGATTGGAAAAATTGACCACTCATACAGGAACATGCTTTCTTGGAAGTTCGCAATGGTTAGAGTGCTCTATTCTAGATGGATTCTTAGCAGAAAATGCCACCCCTTTGACCGGAAGAAAATCTACAATCATACGAAAATCACATTCAAGATCTTTCCACTCTCAAAGTGGTAGATCCATGGATAGAAACCCCCAGCGGCTCTCCCTAATGAAGATGGAAATCAACTCATCAGGAAATCCAAGTGGCAATGAACTGTGACCTGCAACAATGGAAACATGCAACAACCCAGAGGAGAATCAGTAAAAGCACAGACCCAGACATTCTCATATGGGCATACACACCTCATGGAAGCTTCAATCTCAAGGAGGGATACACCCTACAAGAGAATTTCCATAACCTTCAGAAAGATAGCATCTGGACAACAATATGGAAATCAAAACTCTGGCCGAAAATCTCTACTTTCCTCTATCTTCTACTATGTAATAAGATCTTAACATGGGACAATATCCAGAGACAAGGTTTCATTGGCCCCTCGATCTTCCATCTCTGTCATCTCCAGGAAGAAACCATGGAGCACCTCCCTAATAACTGTCTACTTAGTGAGAACATATGGAACCAAGCCACTCAACTCATGAGAAGAATGAATCGAGTTAAAAATAGCATCATCAGCACCATCAGGGAGTGGGGCTCTGATCCCTTGAAAATTCCTATCTTGAACAAAGCCTAGCAACTCTTACCAAGCTTCATAGTGTGGCAAATATGGAAAGAGAGGAACAGAAGAAAATTTCACTCTCAACCATCTCCTCCTACCCTCCTCTGGAATACAATCCTCTTGCATCTCTAGGAAACTCTCCAGCTACATTCATGGTTCAAGGAAGACTTCCCCACTGAACCAAGTGAGCTCTTGATCCTCAAATCCCGGGGCTTCTCATTTTCCCACTCCACCCTTCCTCAACAACCCCCTCTATTTTAAAAATCCCTTAGTCCCTCCAAGTGGTTCCCCCCCTCACCAGGCTTCTACAAGCTCAATTTTGATGGAGCTTCAAAAGGAAATCTAGGACACTCAGGCTATGGAGTGGTCATAAGAAATAGATTGGGCCAAATTCAAAGACTAACTGCGGGAAATCTCGGATACGACACCAACAATTCAATATAAATATGGGGTCTCATAAAAGGGGTGCAAATGGATCTAGATCAAAACCAAGCCCATCTAATTATTGAAGGAGACTCCAAAATCATAATAGACTTGGAAAAAAAAATACTGAATGGAAGACATCCAAGAATAATCACTCCCACCTGGTGCCTCCTTGGCCCTCTTCACAACTTCCAGGATTTTCTTAGGCCTTCTCTAACTCTAACTCCCTCACACATTAGGCGAAGTGCAAACAAAGTTGCAGACTGACTAGCTAATGCATGAGTAGAATCGATGCAACAGATCAATCTCGAAGATCCCAAGAAGTCCCAAAGCTCTCCCCTTTGGCTCCAGTGCGAGGAGCTTGGCTAGCTGGACGACCCCAATCTGAATGAGGTGCCACCTTTGCCTACCTAGAATTCCTTCCAAGTCATAAATGATTGAAGCTCAGGGGAGAGGACTACCGTAAGGATCAGTGCAGAAGATCAACTGTTTACAGAAGACATCAGGACCTTGGCAATCGAGAGTCGCAAGGTCGAAGGATGTTGTTTCCCAAAGTTGCGAAATCGTGAAATGCAGAATCGTGATAAGCAAGAACAGATCAGGATTATTGGTACCAAAAGCGATCAGGACATTCGAACTGGTCTCATGGATATGATGCGAGAACATTTTTGAATTTCGGCTATCAGGAGTCCAAAGCTTGAAGGAAGATATTCCCCAAAGTCGCGAAATCTCTAATTGCAAAATCACGATAAACACGATCAGATCAGGACCATTGGAACCAAAACATATCTGGACCATTGATCTGGTCCCATTGATATGATGCGAGGAAATTTTGATATTTCGGCTATCGGGAGTCCAAATCTTGAAGGCATCCACTCCCCAAAGTCGTGAAATCACGAAATGTGAAACCGTGATTAGCGCGATCAGATCAGGACCATTGGAACCATAACAGATTTGGATCGTTGATATGGTCCCATGGATATTATGCGAGGAATTTCGGGATTTCAGTTATCGAGAGTCCAAAGCTTGAAGGAAGCCACTCCCCAAAGTCGCAAAATCATGAAATGTGAAATCACGATAATTGAGATCAGATTAGGGTCGTTGGCACCAGAAGAGATATGGATCATCAATTTGGTCCCATGAAAATGACGTGAGGGAATTATGGGTTTTCAGTTATCAGGAGTTTGTAGCATGAAGGAAGCTATCTTCCCAAGTTGTGAAGTCACGAAACGCAAAATCGCGATAAGTGAGAGAAGACCTAGACCGTTGAGTCCAAGGAAATCTGGACTGTTGATCTCATCCTGATGGATTCACTGATATCCCTTTGGTGTATGCAGATACGCTGCATATCTGATTTGTAAACCTTCAGATGAAATTAATATAAGTATCCACTTTTTATTCACAAAAAAAAAATAGATATAACCATATGATAAACCTCTTTGTGTCATAGTTAGTCATAATATTTAATTTGACCTCTTAATGTCCAAATGCAACATAAATTTTGATGAACAATACAATTTAACATAACCATTGAGGAATGGAGAAAATTTACATTAGTCACCCAAGATGAATGTTGCGATGAAACATAACCATTAAGGAACATCATGATTCAACGTAACCCTTCAAAAGTGTGACAATTCAACAAATATGAACCAAGATCAATGTCACAATGTGACATCACCAACAAGGAATGTCACAAGTCAACAAAAGTTGTTAAATTTTTAATTAAAATGAAGTACCAAGGCAAGTGTTTCTCTTCCCTAGGCGCCTAAGGGGAGAAATTGCCGAATATGGGTCTTAGTCAAATTAATTTGTGAGATGCAAATTAAAAGATAACTTTATGATTAAAGTGAG
>SNQJ01S0047146.1:28366-42430 GCA_010110895.2 Picea sitchensis | reverse complement strand
GACATGTTTTTTTTTTTCATTGACATAGATAGGTGTTATTAACTCAGTTTTACTGAGTGTGCAAGATTTTGGACCTCGAGGATGCAGAGGTATCGATGGAACCCCTTGGACTCCGGATTGAGTCGGGGACTGTACCATTGGGGTTTGATTGTTTTACTGTGATATTAGTGCATCTGATTAGATGATATGATATGGATATATTCTAACATGATTTGTTGATGATGGAGGCTGGGGATATCTTGCCAACCAGACTCACATGTGGAGTAAAGGGGTCATGTACAACTACCAGAGATGTTGAGGGAGAGTTGTGGAAAATATCCCTACCACATCCTACTAGCACTCTCGCTGTGGCTCGAACTATAGGTTAACGTTTACCTAGTTCGAGAGGACCCACAATGTCATGAGGGCGGACTGCAACAGCTGCTCATGATGATTCTAAGGGGCACGAAATAAGGTGGTGGCATTATTCCTTAGAGGCCGTTAGTCTCCCACAAGTTCACCTGGTGGAGTATTGACTCCAGGGGTTTTTGATGTCTACCAAGTCAGTCAAGAGGCGAGTGGCACCCTTGGAGCACATGGTGCATCCTGAAGGGCAATTCATGCAAGAAAAATGGAAAGAGGCAAGTGGCACCCTTGGCGCACGTAGTGTGTTCTGAAGGGCAAGTCACGCAAGGGAAACAAATCAAGGCGAGTGGCACCCTTGGAGCACCTAGTGCGTCCTGAAGGGCACGTCGCATTGTTGATGATAAACGAATGAACCTAGATGGCCTTAGGATGAATAACGTGTTAAGAATTTTTAAAAACAAATTCCCTAATAAAATGTTGCCCAGTATGAAAATTTAAGGTCTAAGTCTAAATTATGCTAGTGGTAAAATTTTATCTATCTATTTTAAAAAAATAATAATAAAAATAAAAAGAACATAAATAATAATTACACTCTTCGTTAAATCTTGTAATAATAAGGGGGTAAGCAATTTAAATGATTCATAAAAATCTGTTAGGGTAAAATTAAAAAAAAAAGGGAAATAATTGTTTTATTATTTATGATAATTTAAAATTATTAACTAAAAAGGGAAAAAGGAAAAAGGGGGTTAATTTCTACACCTACCAATTTGAGTCCTAAATGAAAAGGGGAAAGAGGGAAATCGAAAATATTTAAGAAACTAGGAAAAAAGGGAAACATAAGAAGAAAAGAGAAACCCAAGGGAAAAAGCAGAAAGTCAAACTTAATAAGGTATCTACCATTAAGAACTTTCTAATTTAAAACTGAACAAGAAAATTGATAATGGGGAAAGTCATTAAAACCTGTAAGAGAATTTGGGGACACCTAGGAGCGATTCTAGGAGTGACTCTAGGTGGGTGAGGGAAATAAGGGAAATTAATTAATTAAAGAAATTAATTTGTGGAGGAATGAAGCGGATGGGTGACACTTGTACGGGGAGGAATTTTTAGGATTTAATTTTTAAAAAACTTAATTAAATGAGATTTTAGGAAAGTAAGGGACTTTGAAACTCTATATAATGAAGGGAGGAGAAGAATGAAGGATCTCTTCTATTTGCGTAACATTATGCTACATAAATATCTACTTGACTAACTTAGCTTGTGGGAGTTGGGATACCCAACTTGGTGAGGAGTGGTAGCTCGGCCTTGCGAGGCAAGCTGGGAGCTAACTGAAACTATGCATAGTGTGTGTGGCCCCTTTGTGGCTCGGGGGGGTAAGGGGGAAGAAGAGTACCCCTAGCATTGGTTGGGAGGTAACGGTGAAGTCTAACTGGTCGACAGGCGAGAGTTGCATGGAGCGCGTGGGATGTCACTCAGAGCGGGTGATCAGGCAATGACACGCTCTCTTCATTTTGTATGGTAGATTGTTGTAGGATTTATGCTTGGATCTACATGTTTAATGGAGTAAGTAAACTCATTATCTAGATTGATGATTGAATTTATTTCATATCCTAGCTTGATGATTGATTGACTCCCATGGCCTTCGTTTCCCCACATGTCTTGACCTCCTTGTGGTGTTTAATTGTGACCATTGTGGTGGTTTTTCCTATCATCCCTAGCTCATCAGTCCTCGCCTGGGTAGTCGACTAGGAGCCTGATCTACAGTCGTTGCTTCGATGTTAATAGATCTATGGATCTCAACGCCCTGCCTTTCTGTGTGAGGATGATGAGCAAATGATGAACCTATTAGTCATCTACCTCCGTTGTTGTCCTTGGATGATTGGATCCTTTCGGTTCTCTTACTATTGTCTGCAATTTGTATTGGTATTCTGGCAATGGAAAAACGAATTGATTCATGTCTACATTTTGTATTTGTATTTTGGCAATGGAAAAACAAATTGATTCATGTCTACAATTTGTATTGGTATTCTGGTAATGGAAAAACAAATTGATTCATGTCTGCATTTTGTATTTGTATTATGGCAATGGAAAAATGAATTGATTCATGTATGCATTTGGTATTGGTATCCTGGAAATAGAAAAACGTTTTTTCTTTTAAATGTTGCCAGAGATTGTCGTTTTAAATTGCCCATGTTTTTGCTTTCAAATGAAATTGAGTCTGTTGTTTGAAATGCCCATGTTTTTCCTTCAAATGAGATCGAGATTGTTGTTTTAATTGCCCACGTTTTTTTCTTTCAGATGAGACTGAGTTTACTATTTTAATTGCCCACGTTTTTCCTTTCAGATGAGACTAAGTTTACTATTTTAAATGCCCATGCTTTTTCTTTCAAATGAGACTGAGTTTGCTGTTTTAAGTGCCCACGTGTTTTCTTTCAAATGAGATTGAGTTTGTTGTTTTAAATGCCCACGTTTTTTCTTTCAAATGAGACTAAGATTGTCATTATAAATGGCCACGTTTTTTCTTTCAAATGATGGATGGAGTTGCTATAGAAATCAACCATGAATTTACCCTTTTAAATCTTAAATTCACTTGCCAGAATGACCACGGTTTTGGTAAATAGAAATTGATTGTGTGCGTGTTGAATTCTCCCACCCCCTTTGTTTTTCTATTCAATTCATAATTGACTTGCAGTAATGACCACGATTTCGCCTTCAAACTATGATCGTGTTTTCCCTTGAGTGATGGACTGCATTGATGTTGATTGGATACGCTTGCCTTTAATTGTTGAGTTGTTCTTGACTGGGCACGATTGGCCACCATGTGGGCACTGCGTTTTTGCTAATTTTTCCATAACGAATTAAATGGATAACAATTAGTTAAATGCCTTACTATTGCTAGATTCATTGCTATGTAATGGTCATATTAATTGCCTTGATTTTTTCCAGCAAATAAAATGGATACCAGTGAGTTAAATGCCTTGTTATTGCTAGATTCATTGTTATGTAATGGTCATATTAATTTCCATAACAATTTCTACAGCAATATAAATGGCCAGCAGATTCATTCTTTGGATTAAGTGACACAATGAGTTAAATGTTAACTAACACCTTAAATGCCTTTCTATTGTTGTATTACTTGTTATAACAATAGTCATGTAAACTACCTTGTTAGTGCGCTTTTAATTGTCGTGTTAGTGTTCATGTAATTGCCTTGTTATTTCTGTATTAATTGTTAAGTAACTACTATGTTAATTTCCTCGATAAATTGCTCCAACCCTGCTAATAGTTAGTAGTTCCCTTCTAATATTATTAGACAGATAGTATTGTTAGTTCGGTCAATATAACTAGACTACATGCTGAGATTTAATTGTTCATAAGTGTTATAATGATAGAATTCTACTTTTAGATTGTAAATGTTGTTATTTAAGTTAATGTCTAGTTGGGTGGAGAATTTGGATTAACATAGACTTGACCGATTAGGTTTTGTTAAAGATTAAAACTTGATTGGTAAGTAAGGAATGGATTGCAAATTTTAGACTCGCTGGATTGAAATTTATTTAAGGATATAGGGAATTTATAATTATGGTTTTAGTATTGACCACTTGGATTTGAAAAATTAATTGTATTAATGTTTATTTATCGGACACATTATTGTCTAATTGTAACTTGACGTGCCCCGTTAGAATGGAACCCTTTTTAAAATTGAATGTAATCATAGACCGATTAGACTGGGTGATTGGTGGGGGAGGGGAGGATGTCATGTGGGATGGAGTCACCCCTTGTCTTTGTCCTCTTGTGTCTCATCAACCTTTGTGTGGGGTAGGTATAGTCTCCCAGTCAGTATTTGGTTCCTAGCTCATCGAAGTTTTCTTGAGTCTTGGTCCCTTTTGTTTTGTGCCAAGGTTATTGACGCATCTATCACCCAGGGAATGACATGATTCTTGATGAGGGGATCATGGCGCACCCTGGGGGATAGAGAAGAACGAGATCTTGGATGGAGTAGGTTCTTTTGTGTGAGTGCTGATGAGCGTGCAAGTTGCTCTTGGCATAAGGGTCGAACGCCTTCAAGCGTTAGGTCCGTGCGCCTTGAGGTTTTAGTATTTGTTCATCTATACCATGATGTCGAGATGGGGGTCTTGTCCCTTAGCTTGTAGGTGTGGTCATGTTTTCATCAGAAGGGTAGTCGTCCTCCTTGTTATTTTGCGCATGTTTTCCAGTTGTCTTGAGCTGGTGTGTGGTATCATAGTAACTTGTTGCCTGGACTGCATGCTAGTGTTCGTCGTCAATGGTTTTATTAAACTGTTTTCATCGTTGCCTTCTTGCCTCTTAACTCCTTAAAAAAAAATGAAAACAGAAAAAAACTACTTCGCTTGTTGTCGTAGTGATGGGGTTGTTACATATGGTATCAGAGGGAGGTTCAACTCGTGACTAGGGATCACTATGACTTTCGTTGATATGATTTGATTATAATGTTGCTAATTGAGTTGACTTGTATGCGTGCACGTAATCATGGTTAGAGGACGCCGCAGAGGCAGACGACGAGGTGCTAGGGGAGGAGACGCGATGGTAGCATCCATGCCTAAGAGATCTAACCCTGAGGGAGACGAACAGGTTGTCGAGCAGGAGTAGATAGTAGTTGGTGATGTGGTCAGAATGATGAGATCTTTTCAATGCATGTTTGAGGTACTGATCAACCGTTTGGACAAAGATGAGGCCAGAGCGCCGACACCCCCTGAGGGTTCACTGCGCGCTCCGGTTAGTACTGGTAGCATTCACTGGGAGCTTGAGAAGGTCAAATTTCCCGAGTTCTTTGGTACCCCGAACAACGCAGCCTCCAAGGCATGGTTGGAGAATATGGCGATGTTCTTTTCACTCTGTGATTATACCTCCAACATGAATTTCCACATGGCGGTATTCCAACTAAATTGAAGTGCTCTTCTATGGTGGAAGACGGTCCTACCACAACTGAGCATGGTCGTCGAAGACGTGTCATGGGAACTATTCGAGGAATGGTTCCGAGAGAGATACCTATCAGACGAATTCATTGAGCATCATCTCAACAAGTTCAACGCCTTATGATAGGGTGGTTGTACAGTGCCTAAGTATGAGGCCCATTTTATGGAGCTTCTCCAGTATGCTTCGCATCTTAACACTGAGAAAATTAAGGTCAACAGGTTCGTGTTCGGACTTAACGGGAACACACGTGCCAAGGATAGGATTTTGATGCCTCAAACCTTGCATGATGCCATCCAGAAGGCCCTCATAGCAGAGGAGGAGCTTATCAGTGGGGGTTAGACCAGGACTCCAACAAGACCAGTAGGGCACATATCATCTGGCGCAAAACAAAATTAGACACCAGCCAGATATACGCCAGGGTATCATGGCTTCCAGAGGGGATCCACTTCCACTACACCTCAGTGACTGATGCCTTAGTAGAGGACACCTTATCGGGGACCACAACATCAGCAGCAGCATCGACCGCAACAACAGTAGTTTGGGCCTGTTCAGTAGAACAGACCAGGATTCCAGGCTGGTGGGTTGTCATCTTCTTCTTCGGGTACCAGGACTACTGGGCCGAAGAAGGGGCATTAGACGTGTGGGGAGACACACTACCAGCATGACTGCCCTTTGGAGAGGACTAGAGAGTCCAGATCAGCTAGACCCACTACTATGGGATATATGGGAAAGGTCGATCGGATTCATGTAGTAGTGAATAAACACCAGGCAGAGCATCAGTCGCATGTGCTTGAGACGACAGGTACCATCGCTGACTAGACCCTTAGTATTTTGATAGATCTCGGTGCTACTGAGAGTTTCATTTCTGGTGCATCACTAAAAAGGATTAAGGTAAAGGAAGTAGAACAAGATGAGTTTAGCTTTGTAGATATGGCCTCAGGAGCCAAACAAAAGGTTGGAGGAAAGGTTACGGGATGTATCCTTAACCTAGGAGAGTTTGTCACCAGGGCCAACCTGTACGTCATGATCTTAGGATCTTATGACATCGTGATCGGTATAGACTGGTTGGAATCACATGAGGTGATACTCAATTGCAAGACGAAATTGTTGAGCTTGGTTTATGATGAGGGACAAAGCCGTGTGATTGTAGGTTGGAACCAAGGAGTTTCCTTGAGGTTCATCTCTTCCTTGCAGCTTTGGAAGAGCATGTGCAAGGGGTGAAAGCTTTATACGATCCTTGTTTTAAAGAAGAAGGGAGTAGCGGAAGTTCTAGAACACCTTCCAGTGGTGAGAGATTTTGCGGATGTATTTTCAGAGGAGTTACTTGGGATGCCACCAGAGAGGGAATTGGAGTTTACCATAGACCTAAAACCGAGGAATGAACCGATAGCGAGAATGCCTTATCGGATGTTGACCTCGGAGTTACAGGAGTTGAGAATGCAACTAAAAGAATTATTGGACTTGGGACTGATACGTCCAAGTGTGTAACCGTGGGACACACCTATTATTTTCATACAAAAGAAGGATGGGTCGTGGAAGCTCTCCATTGACTACCGTCAATTGAACAAGGCCACGATCAAGAATCAATATCCGTTGTCAAAGATTCATGATCTGTTCGATCAGATGAAGGGTGCGACCGTGTTCTCAAAGATCAATTTGTGATCAGGGTACCACAAGTTACGGATTAAGGAAGATGGCGTCCCTAAGAACACCTTTAAGATGAGGTTTGGACATTATGAGTTTATTGTTTTACCATTTGGACTGACAAACGCCCCAAGGGTATTTATGAGTTTGATGAATGGGGTGTTCCGCGATTACTTCGACAAGTTCGTCCAAGTATTCATTGATGATATTTTTATTTACACTCAGATGATGGAGGAGCATGAAGAGCACTTGCACTTGGTACTACAGTGTCTGCGAGAGAACAAATTGTATGGGAAGTTGTCCAAATGCTCATTTTATCAATCGAAAATTCACTACTTAGGGCATGTCATCTCCGGTGAAGGCATCGTCGTGGATCCAGCAAAGGTCGAGGCTATTATGGAATGGCCTACGCCGACGAATGTCCCAAAAGTTTGTAGCTTCATGGTTTTAGCAGGATACTATCAACGGTTCATCGAGGAATTTTCCAAGATAGAAAATCCGATCACGGAATTGCAGAAGAAAAAACAAGAAGTTTGTTTGGACTGAGAAATGCATAGAAGCATTTTGGAGGCTCAAGGAGTTGTTGACATCAGCACCGATACTAAAGGTCCCTGACATGGACGTGGAATTCTTGGTATGCACTGATGCATCCAAGGAAGGCTTAGGTAGAGTCTTGATGCAAGAAGGATGAATGATCGCTTACATCTCAAGGAAACTGAGAAGGCATGAGGAGAACTATGCGACGCATGATTTGGAGTTGTTAGCCATCGTATATGCCTTGAAGGTTTGGAGACACTACCTTGTTGGATGAAAATTCGAACTAAAGAATGACCACTTTGGACTACAACACATCTTTACACAAAGCGACCTAAACATGTGAAAATGGTGTTGGTCGGAATTGCTTAGTGAGTATGACTTCGAGATTACTTACATAAAAGGAACAGTGAACCGAGTGACAGATTCATTGAGTCGGAGACCATGCATCTTTTCGGTGCTGCCTCTTCAGATGAATCTACGTGAAAATATTCTAGCTTTATAGCGTGATGATGACTGGTACAAAGAGGTCGAGGGTTTTATCGGACAAAACACAATGATGGTACACAGATTTGAAGGATTTTCGTCTGATAGCGATGGTTTATTGAGGTTTAAAAATCGGATTTATGTACCGATGAATGACGAGTTGAGGATGTTGATCCTAAGCGAGGCTCATAGAGTCATCTACATGGCTTACCTGGGAGTCACGAAGATGAGGGCAGACCTTAAAGCCTTATTCTTCTGAAAGGGATTGAAGGCAGACATAGTCAACTATGTGGCTAGATGTCTAGAATGTCAGCAGGTAAAGGCTGAACATAGACACCCAACAAGATTACTACAACCACACGCTATTCTAGAATCGAAATGGGAGGTTATTTCAATGGATTTTATTATTGGATTTCCACTGAAGACAAGGAGACATGACTTGATTTTTGTAGTAGTAGACACTCTGATGAAGAGTGCTCACTTTATTCCTATGTGTACGATGTATCAGGCACCTGACATAGCTAGAGTTTTCATCAGTGAGATTGTGAGGCTGCATGGCATGCCTAAGAGGATTATATAGGATCGAGGATCGATGTTTACTGGACAATTTTGGACGAGTTTCCAAGAGGCCTTGGGAACCCAACTTAACTTTAGTACTTCTGAAGATAGCTTATCGACCAGACTCACATGTGGAGTAAAGGGGTCACGCATGACTACCAGAGATGTTGAGGGAGAGGTGTGGATAGTAGCCCTACCACAGCCTACTATCACTCCCATCGTGGCTCGAACTGTAGTTTAACGTTTACCTAGTTCAAGAGGACCCACGATGTCATGACGGCGGACTGTGATAGTCGCTCACAATGATTCTAAGGAGCGTGCAATAAGGTGGGGGCCTTATTCCTTAGAGGCCCTTAGTCTCCCACAATTTCACCTGGCGGAGTATTGACTCTAAGTTTTTTTTATGTCTACAAAGTCAGTCAAGAGGTGAGTGGCACCCTTGGATCATGTGGTGCGTCTTGAAGGCCATGTCATGCAAGAAAAATGGAAAGAGGCGAGTGGCAGCCTTGGAGCACGTAGTGTGTCCTGAAGGGCACGTCATGCAAGGGAAACAAATTAAGCCAAGTGACACCCTTGGAGCACCTAGTGCATCCTGAAGGGCACATCGCGTTGTTGATGATAAATAAATGAACCTAGATGGCCTTAGGACGAATAATGTGTTAAGAATTTTTAAAAACAAATTCCCTAATAAAATGTCGCCTAGTACAAAAATTTAAGGTCTAAGTCGAAATTATGCTAGTGGTAAAATTTTATCTATCTATTTAAAAATAATAATAATAAAAATAAAAACAACATAAATAATAATTACACTGTTCATTAAATCCTGTAATAATATGGGGGTAAGCAATTTAAATGATTCATAAAAATTTGTTAAGGTAAAATTAAAAAAAAAAGGGAAATAATTGTTTTATTATTTATGATAATTTAAAATTATTAACTAAAAAGGGAAAAAGGAAAAAGGGGGTTAATTTCTAGACATGCCGATTTGAGTCCTAAATGAAAAGGGGAAAGAGGGAAATCTGAAATATTTAGGAAACTAGGAAAAGAGGGAAACATAAGAAGAAAAGGGAAACCCAAGGGAAAAAGAAGAAAGTCAAACTTAGTAAGGTATCTACCATTAAGAACTTTATATTTTAAAACTGACTTAGCAAATTGATAATGCGGAAAGTCATTAAAACCTGTAAGAGAATTTAGGGACACCTAGGAACGATTCTAGGAGTGACTCTAGGTGGGTGAGGGAAATAAGGGAAATTAATTTCTGGAGGAATGAAGGGGATGGGTGACACTTGTACGGGGAGGAAATTTTAGGATTTAATTTTAAAAAAACTTAATTAAATGAGATTTTAGGAAAGTACGGGACTTCAAAACTCTATATAATGAAGGGAGGAGAAGGATGAAGGATCTCTTTTGTCTGAATAACGTTACGCTATAGAAATCGCTACTTGACTGACTTAGCTTGTGGGAGTTGGGATACCTAGCTCGGTGAGGAGTGGTAGCTCATCCTTGCGAGGTGAGTTGGGAGCTAGTTGAATCTCTAGATAGTGTGTGTGGCCCCTTTGTGGCTCGGGGGGCTAAGGGGGAATGAGAGTACCCCTAGCATTGGCTAGGAGGTACCGGTGAAGTCTCATCGGTTGAAAAGGAGCTGCATGGAGTGCATGGGATGTCACTCAAAACAAGTGATCAGGCAATGGTACACTCTCTTCATTTTGTATGGTATATTGTTGTAGGATTTATGCTTGGATTTGCATGTTTAATGCAGTAAGTAAACTGATTGTCTAGATTGATCACTAAATTTATTTCATAGCCTTATGGTGTTTGATTGTGACCATTGTGGTGGTTTTTCCTATCATCCCTAGCTCATCATTCCTCCCCTAGCAAGTCATCCAGGAGCCTGATCTACGGTCATCGCTTTGGCGTTAATAGACCTATGTATCTCAATGCCCTTCCTTTTTGTGCGAGGATGATGAGAAAAGGATGAACCTATCAGTCGTCTACCTCCGTTGTTTTCCTTGGATGATTGGATCCTTTGGGTTCTCTTACTTTTGTCTACAATTCGTATTGGTATTCTGGAAATGGAAAAACAAATTGATTCATGTCTGCATTTTGTATTTGTATTCTGGCAATGGAAAAACAAATTGATTCATGTCTGTAATTTGTATTGGTATTCTGGCAATGGAAAAACGAATTGATTCATGTCTGCATTTTGTATTTGTATTCTGGGAATGGAAAAACTAATTGATTCATCTCTTCATTTGGTATTGGTATCCTGGAAATAGAAAAACGTTTTTTCTTTTAAATGTTGACAGAGATTGTCATTTTAAATTGCCCACGTTTTTTCTTTCAAATGAGACTGAGTTTGTTGTTTTAAATGCCCACGTTTTGCCTTCAAATGAGACCGAGATTGTTGTTTTAATTGCCCACATTTTTGCTTTCAGATGAGATTGAGTTTACTGTTTTAATTGCCCACGTTTTTGCTTTCAAATGAGACTGATTTTACTATTTTAAATGCCCACATTTTTGCTTTCAAATGAGACTGAGTTTGTTATTTTAAATGCCCACATTTTTTCTTTCAAATGAGACTGATTTTGTTGTTTTAAATGCCCACGTTTTTTCTTTCAAATGAGACTAAGATTGTCATTTTAAATGCCCACGATTTTTCTTTCAAACAATGGACTGAGTTGTTGTAGAAATCACCCATGAATTTAGCCTTTTAAATGTTAAATTCACTTGCTGGAATAACCATGATTTTGGTAAATAAAAATTGACTATGTGTGTGTTGAATTCGCCCACCCCTTGTTTTTTCTATTCAATTCATAACTGACTTGCAGTAATGACCATGATTTCTTCTTCAAACTGTGACTTCGTTTTCCTTTGAGTGATGGACTACGTTGATGTTGATTGGATACGTTTTCCTTTAATTGTTGAGTTGTTGTCGACTGGGAACGATTGGCCACCATGTGGGCACTGTGTTTTTGCTAATTTTTCCACAACAAATTAAATGGATAATAGTTAGTTAAATGCCTTACTATTTCTAGATTCATTTCTATATAATGGTCGCATTAATTGCCTTGATTTATTCCAGCAAATAAAATGGATAACAATGAGTTAAATGCCTTGTTATTGCTAGATTCATTGTTATGTAATGGTTCATATTAATTGCTACAACAATGTAAATGGCCAACAGATTCATTCTTTGGATTAAATGACACAACGAGTTAAATGTTAACTAACACCTTAAATGCCTTGCTATTGTTGTATTACTTGTTATGACAACAGTCACGTAAACTACCTTGTTAGTGCGCTTTTAATTGTCGTGTTAATGGTCATGTAATTTCCTTTTTATTTCTATATTAATTGTTAAGTAACCGCTATGTTAATTTCCTCGATAAATTGCTCCATCCCTGCTAATAGTTAGTAGTTCCCTTCTAATATAATTAGACAGATAGTATTGTTAGTTCGGTCAATATAAATAGACTATATGTTGAGATTTAATTGTTCATAAGTGTTATAATGATAGAATTCTACATTAAGATTGTAAATGTTTTTATTTAAGTTAATGTCTAGTTGGGTGGAGAATTTGGATTAACATAGACTTGACCGATTAGGCTGTGTTAAAGATTAAAATTTGATTGGTAAGTAAGGAATGGATTGCAAATTTTAGACTCGCTAGATTGAATTTTAATTAAGGATAGAGAGCATTTATAATTATGGTTTTAGTATTGACCACTTAGATTTGCAAAATTAATTGTATTAACATTTATTTAGCGTACAAATTATTGTCTAATTGTAACTTGACGTGCCCTGTTAGAATGGAACCCTTGTTAAAATTGAATGTAACAATAGACTGGTTATAATGGGTGATTGGTGGGGGCGGGGGCGATGTTGTGTGGGCAGCCGTCACCCCTTATCTTAGTCCTCTTATGTCTCGTCAAGATTTGTGTGGGGTAGGTATAGTATCCCAGTCAATATTCGATTCCTAGCTCATCGAAGTTTTCTTGAGTCTTGGTCCCTTTTGTTTTTCTCCAAGGTTATTGATGCATCTATCATCCGAGGAATTACATGATTCCTCATGAGGAGATCATGGAGTGCCCTGGGGGATAGTGGTGAATGAGATCTTGGCCAGAGTAGGTTATTTTTTGTGAGTGCTCACGAGCGTGCAAGTTTCTCTTGGCACAAGGGTTGAATGCCTTCAGGCGTTAGGTCTGCGCACCTTGAGGTTCTAGTATTTTTTCATCTAGGCCATGATGTCGGGATGGGGGTGTTGTCCCTTAGCTTGTAGGCATGGTCGTGTTTGCGTCGAAAGGGTAGTCTTCCTCTTTGTTATTGTGTGCATGTTTTCTAGTTGTCTTGAGTTGGTGTGTGGTGTTATAGTAACTTGTTGCCTAGACTGGGTGCTAGCGTTCATCATCCGTGGTTTGATTAAACTATTGTCGTCGTCGCCTTCTTGCCTCTTAACTCCTAGAAAAAAAAATGAAAACAAAAAAAATTTGTTTTGCTTGTTTTCGTAACTATGGGGTTGTTACATGAAGTATTTAACATGTGTTGACCCTTTGTTAAATTATTGTGCTAGCAAGGTAGCTTTGATTTCCAATTGTTGTTAAAAGAAAATTGGTCCTTCCCTTCAAATTTAACGTGGCCTTGGAATTTATCGTATATCTCTTAAATAAGATAATCCATAACAAAAAATAAACTTAATAAGATTTATGTAAATGTTATTTGTTACGACACTTAAAATGTAATGGCCCCTCCATTAAGACAATGAACAACGAGGTACAAAGGTAATTTGTTTTTAAATGCATAAGGAAAATAACATCAACACAAATTCATAATCGTTACAACATAATAACAACATACATGATTTGTAAATGAAATGACATGTAAGAATTGAATTAACAGAAATACAAATGACACATCTTCAATTCATAAACATAAATAACAACGAAACAGTTCAACACTTTACAATCATTCAAAGAAAAATATAATTAAGATATACCAAACACTCGACATAAAATAACTACCCTCCCAACCTATCCTGTATTGTAAGGACCTCCAGGACACATAAGCAACGCTCAAGCCCATGATTCATCCAAATGATTTTGACCACTTAATGTCTCAGGGCTAGCAATTGTTGTGAGGAACAAGGAGGTTTCTAAATCCCCTAATAAATCACAATCATATTTCCTGTAACGACCCTTGATTATAAATTATAATTAATTGATTAATGTAATCCTAAAAGATTAGCTAAACTATAATTATTTATTAAAATAAACTTAACTAATTATTTATTATTAATTAGTTATTCTTGATTATGATTAATTTAAGTATAATTAACTCTTTAATCAATATGGTTAATGATTAATTTGACTATTAATTAATTCATTAATTAATAAAGTATTAAATAAGAATTGGATAATAAAATATAATGTTTAAATTGAGTTACGTATGCCACAAGGGATAACGTATTCAATACATGGATAATATATTTAATGAATGGATAAGGGTAATTAAATGTAGGGATACGAAATTTAATGGGAGGAGGAAAGG
>SNQJ01S0047145.1:109182-131270 GCA_010110895.2 Picea sitchensis | reverse complement strand
GTTATTTCTGCATTATTATGTTATATATATGTAGAATAGTCATTCTATGTTTATATGGATGTGTATGTTTTTCCGCAAGTATCTCTGTGTGGCATAGCCCAATAGTTTAAGGATGGAGTTGTCACATGCAGAGCAATAAAAGACAACTTTAAGGTTGTGTTGGTAGTGTTGCCCGGCTCGTGACAGCCAGGGATGTTACAATATGGTATCAGAGCTTTAAAGGCTAAGTTAAGGTATTCTGCAAGTAGCGTTGCTCGGCCTAGTGGATGGTCAGGGATGTTACAATATCGTATCAGAGCTACGTAAAGTGTCTGAGTAGTGCCATTGCACAACCTGTTCATGGTTGGGGATGTTACAAAGCAAGGGTTTGAGAATTGAAACTCCCGAAGGTCGTATTCGCGGAGGAGATCTTGGCCGCATATTTAAAGGGACAGGTTTCAATATATCTTCCACTCCGGAAGATTGCCATACGGAGGAAGCAAAGATTTGAGAGTTGAAACTCCCGAAGGTCGGAGAGGCAGAATCAACAACAACCGTTGATTCGAAGGGGGGATACGTGTCGACAGGGAGTGGAGATCTGGGATCGTGCGTGGAAGGAGGAAAGAAGGAAGGTAGAGGCTAGATAACAGTCGTTGATCATGAATCATCGTCAAAGGCAAGTGATCGATGGTCGAGCTGGATTGTGGGGCCAGAACATGCTCAGGTCTTAATATTTCTTGAGCGGGCCACAATCGAAACCAAAGTATCAACAAAAAGGTACGTGGCGCCTTATAGTGAATTGCGGGGCGAAAAGCGGGTTGGTCTAAAACCACCCTTGGTCGTGCCCGCAATCACTCACTTGCGCGAGGTCATAGCATAGGGGCATATGTAGGAAGGGGCTAGTGAAGAGGAGCGAGAACCCACAAATTGAAGAGCGCCTAGAGCGCTACGAAGAGGGCTCGCGGGTCCCATAGAACATGCGCCAGAGGACTGAAGGGGCCTGTGTTAATTCACAAATGATACCATTAAGGTCTCGGAGAGCCAATTTGGTTCGAAATTGAAGATCCTTGTCCGGGAGGTCACGCAGCCCCGAGGAGAGCAAGGGGCTCTGCATCACCTATGTACTACGTTGTTAGCATTAATTACAACCTTTTAAAATAATATGATATTTTCATGTTCTTAGATATATATAATATTGAAAATGGCTTTTTAATGTGAGTGTATCTTTAAAAAAGGTTGCCACATTGACATCGATTTGCTTAAATCCTACATGTCCCCTTAGTGAACAACAATTCATGTAGCATGTATTTTGGAGAGAATAGGTGACATAAATAACAAATGCAATACTATCTTGGGTATTTTAAGTTCTGCAACTATGTCATGAGTCCATCCAAGGAAATAATAGTTGATCATGCAAATAGGGGGGTCAACCCTAACTTTGCGTTGAAAATGGAAATACCAAAGGTGTGAGGAATCCTCTCCATCTTCATATTGATTTTTATTGTAGTCTTTATCGTAATCATAGTTTAAAGATATTTAAGTTTAATTGTACATATTTCGATTATTATTGTAGTCCTAGTTTAACAACATTTAAATTTAATTATACATAATTTTGTAAATAATTATAACTTTATTAATCTTTTCAATTGTGTTATACTATCAACATTTTTTTGGGAAACTGTGATTCATGTTCATCTCCCACTCAATTATTCCCAAACAATATTAAAAGTAAACACATTTTGCATGGTTGCAAATGCATGACTTGAATGCTTCTTATTCTCAATGCAATTGTAATGAATATAGATTGACTTGTAGTCATGGTAGACATGAGCTCCTAGATCGACTTTATCCTTGATTTAGATGGAAATTCTCTTTGACAAAATTAATCATAGTCGAAAACAAGATTTTTCAAGCCTGGAATGTATTTAGCAAGGATGTCCCACCTTTGCACAGTTTAACCCCTTATCGTCATGGCTAATGATAGATCTGCGGGCAATTTCATGGCTCAAATTCAAGTCAAAGTATTGGTTGCATGTTTAATTTTCCCATGACACAACACAACCATGAGACCCTTACGAAATGATATTGCATGTTGCATGTTCAATTATTTCCATTACAAAATGACACTTCATGTTGCCTCTTGCACACCTCCAAAACATTGTTCCATATAATAAGCAACACATTAAATTATAAAACATCAAACAATACTTTTGCCAACTTAGATGCTTTTGTACAAGGCAAAGGGGGGAGATGGGACTTTGGCCTCATATGCATGAGAGGAGAGCAAACAATTCCTCCTCATTGAACATCTTATGGTCATTGCACATGGGTGTTGGTGTGTTGGTTTTAGTAACATTCAAATCTAGACAATATGGAACAAATACGTGGAATAAACATGTTATATTTGTTGTGATGAGCAGGCAAATGTGGATGCCACCTAATAAACATGAAATTCATTGTAAATCTAAGACCTTTATATAATTCGAGTCCAACACTGTTACAAGTGGCGAAGAACGAAGTCAATGGTTTGATAATAATCTCTTACTTATATTACAACCATATGACCCTTTGTCATATAACATTGAAAACAACAGAAACTCCTACTTACTCCATATACATATCAATCTTCAGTTTTCTTCCCCACTCCCTTTCAATATAGCAAAGAAAATAAAATTGATTGTATTATCTAAAAGCACATTTGTTATCCTCAAAACTATGAGCCGTAGTCTAAACATTCTATGGAATGATTATTTTCCGGCAATTTTTTCTGGGAACATTTTTCCGAAATTCGACAATAAATTGTTAGATCCGCAAATTTAAGTGATTATTTCCGTATAATCCGAGTGCCCTATAATTTTTTCAGCATATTGAATCCATTTTTACATTCAGAAATGGATTTTAAACAACACAAAAATAATAATTTCATACAAATTTATGTCGTTAGATTTTAACGAAAAATCCTATTTCATAAAACAATTAAACAACACCAAACTATGAAATACTTCCTTAATATATAATTTATGAATTTATAACTTGTTTCCTCCCTTCCAAATATTTATCCCATTCAATTTAAATTT
The DNA here is from genome assembly GCA_010110895.2 of Picea sitchensis. Classification (NCBI taxonomy): domain Eukaryota; kingdom Viridiplantae; phylum Streptophyta; class Pinopsida; order Pinales; family Pinaceae; genus Picea; species Picea sitchensis. The sequence continues at coordinate 128,214 of SNQJ01S0047145.1, read as the reverse complement.
ACCACAATCTTAATCTTATTAGCTTTTCATTTAAATATATTTCGCTAATGCTCCATCTTAGGCTTTTCATTATTGGAACCTCTACAACGGTCGAAACACGATTACATACTCTACCCAATGTCGAAATTATTTTTTAATGATGTAAAATTACTAATTTAAAGAAGGCTTAAAATATATTATTTAATAAAATAAAAAAGGAAGACTCAAGCTTTTACTTTGAGACTTTTGTTTCAAGGTGGGTGGTTGTCTCACGTTTTTAATTAAAATTGAGTTCATGTCAATTGTGAGACTTTTTATTTACACGTGGTTGGTTGCTTCAGTTTTAAATTAAAATTGAGTGTATGTAGTACACATCAATTACGTATTTTGTCTTTTTCTATTTCAAGTTATAAAAATGAGAATAGTTTATATAACAAATTTCGGGAAATAAGAGATATTGTCATTGTCCAAATTTAGAAAAGGATTGCTACACCATACATGTTCGCTTGATCGACGATTAGCAAATCATGGACATGCATTTATCTTCATCAAATAACACGTGTCATGAGTCCCTCTAAGGAAGAGATCGTGCAAAGAGGAGGGTCAACCCCTTATGAACTCTTGTTCTTCTATTATTGATGTTGGAATGCATACACCAACACTGGGATGGTATGAGATTACGAGAAGCATGGTGTCCCATGTTTTTATGGCATCAAAGGGAGAATCCTTGGGTGGAAGGAAAGGGAATGATAAGAGGTTTAACACAAAGTTATATTGCAATAGCATTTTACTTGGTTTTGAGAAGTTATCAGTAATGGTAGGAAGAGACTATGAGAAGAGAGAGTGTGGTGATATTTAGTAACATCATATGACTTTGTGTTGGAAATGGAAATAGCAAGACGTGAGGCTTCTTTTTCATTTCTATGTTGATTTCCATCGTAGTCGTAATTTAGTTATATTTGAGTTTATTCATTCATAGTTTTGTAAATAACTATATCCCACCAACATTATCTGCAAGACAAATGTGATTAATGTTTATATCTTGCTCGATTCTTGTCAAACAACCATGAACAATATTAAAAGTCAACGCATTTTGCAAGGTTTGCAAATGTTGGATTTAAATGCTTCTCACTCTCAATGTAATTTTAATGAACACAAATCGACATGTGTTTATGGTAGACATGAGCTCGTAGATCTAATTTGTCCTCAATTTAGATGGAAATTCCCTCTTGGTAAAACTATTCATAATTGTCCTCAACAAGATTTATTGAGCTTTAAAATGTCTTTGGAAAAGATGGCCCAACTCCATACGATTTGACCCTTCTCATCATGGCCAATGATATATATGCAGACAATTGCATGGCTCAACTTTAAGTTAGAGCATCAGTCATGCATTCATTTTTCCTACGACACAACATAACCACCAATCACGCTAATTATTTCCATGGGAAAACAACACTCCATGCTACCTCTTCCACACCCTAGAGTCACATTGTTCCATATATTAAGCAACACATCAAGTTATAAAACACCAAACACTAAAAATAATCATTTTCCCTATCCCAGTGCTTTTTTGTACAAAGCAAAGATAGGGAGATGAGAGTTGTGGCCTCATATGCATGTGAGGAGGGTAGGCAATGCCTTGTTCAAACAACTTATGGTCATTGTACATGAGAGTTGGGGCATTGGTTCTAATAAACATCTAGAGCTAGACAATTTGCCACAAACACATGGAATAAGCATGTTGTATTTGTCATGATGAGTAAGAAAATGTGGATGTCACCCAATAAACATGAGAACCATTACAAACTTAAAGAGTCCGAGACTACCAGAAATGGCCAAAGACTAGATCAATGATTTAATAATAAACTCATACTTCAATTACAACTTTGCAACCCTCTTTCTACAACACCGAAGACAACACAAACCCTTTCTCAACACATACTACATTTCCATCCCAATTTTCCTTCAACATTCCCTTTGCTCATTTGAAAAAATATACTTAGATAAGTTTAGTTTTGTTATCCATGTACATTTGCCATCCCAAAAACCATCATGATTCCTACAATTGCATAATTTATTGGTTAATAATATGTTCCCTCCCTTTCAAATATTTGTCCCATTCAATTTAAATTTATTCGTAAACTTATTAACTTTTCAATAAATATATTTCGTTAATTATAATCTTGGTGCTCCACCATTCTCATCATTTTTTATTACACATTTTAGAATAACTGAATAAAACTTTTATATAAAAATATAAAATAATTAAAACATCGTTACATAATCTATCTCATTGAAATTAAGGTTATTATTAATATCAATTTAAAGAGATAAAATATCTACATCTTAATACAATAAACAATCGAATCATAAAATATTATCCATTAAACAAAATAATCACACACATTAAACTAATACAAATTAATATATCAAACTTTGAAAATTATAATTAGTGAAAGACTTTCCCATTACATAACTCCATGCAAAACAAATACCAAACTTTGAAAATTATAATTTATTAAAGGCTTTCACATTACATAATTCCATTTAAAACAAATACGAAAACATATTTTAAAAATCATGATAAAATGAAAACATATTTTAAAAGTAACCATATTAATTTATATCATAAAAAACATAGTAGGTCCAATTACAACGTGGCCATCAACATTGATTAAGTGACCCTTTGTTATTTTAGAACATGTAAAGTGACCCTTTGTTATTTTAGAACATGTAAGGTCATAGATACGTATGTTTCATTTTGTTTAACAATTTTTTATTCATACTTTTATCATTTTAATATCTCCCTCCCACACAAAGATGTAAGCCTTCTCGGTCAATGCATCATGTAAAACAAAAGTACACATAAAATTTCCAAAAAATATAGATTTATTTTAATTTTATTTAAGGAATTAAATTAATTTACAATTTTTTTTACTATATGTTTTAGTTTACATTAATAAGTTTACTAAGAATGTTATTCATAAATGTGAAAAATTATTTTTTAAGTTTTTTTATAAGGTTTTCTTAAAAAAAAAAAGAATTTATCTTAACTTCAAATTTATCAAGAAGTGAATGCAAAATTGAAAAATTTGTATGTTAAAATTTAATGGTTGATAAATCTCAATTTGAAATAAATATATGCTAGTTGTAACTATAAATAACATTATAGAAATTTAACAATATAGGTTAACATGCATGCCTACTTGCAAGATTGATATATTTATGTTGAAAGGCGTATACCTATTGGAGATGGGCACATTTAATGATCTTTTAATCTTAAATTACAATCTGATGGCTACACATTGAAGATGCCGGTATATTCTTAGTCGTCCTCCAAAATCAATGAGTTAGATTTATTGTTGATAACTTCCTTGCATTTATGAATGCATCAGTTAACCTGTTTACTTTTTAACATTTACCTAATCATATTAAGAAATCACTGTAACATCATATGATTGCCACGTTTAAATGATTCACTACCTCAGTTGTCCACTCGTTTCATTTCCCAAAATCTAATGCATTAAACCGTACAAAAATAGATCCGATGTATTAAACCGACTGTAAGCCTTTCAGTGTTCACCAGCCGCGAGTTAACGATTGTACTAGTTATGTCGATAATTGTCTTTATTATGAAGAAAGTTGAGTTGATGACAACCTAAGCATTGTTAACACTCTGATCAATCTGAAATTTGGCTATCCAAGCCTTCCCTTCGATGTTGTTATCTTGTCATGAGGAAATAGTCACAATTTGGCGTGTGGGTTGTAGACATGGTAAAAAATGAGATTTATGGACACATGGAAGACCTATGGCATGCCTCTCATAAAGTTGATGTCCTATTTGTCCTCTTGATTCATCCTTCTCCATGCACATTCGAGAATTAATCTATGGGTATGATATGGTGGTAAGTTGACCATGAAATTGTAATTTAGAAACATGGAAAACTTTGTGTTTGGTGGACTTTTGTCATTTAAATTTTGTATTGAATTTTATTAAAAACACTAATTGTATGTTTTTTTACTATTTTAAATAAATCCATTATAGTAAATAAACAAGAGCAACAATCCGCAACTTACCTCACTATTTTTCTCTACTATAACCATGAATGTTTAGAATGTACATACTCAGAGTATATTATTTTGATATGAGCCATGCCAAATTTAATGTATTTTTTTTGACACAATGTTTTTTTAAACCTTGTTTTATTTGCGACGAAGTACTTTGGCCATTTTCTTGCAATGAGGACCTTCAAAATGTAGTTTCTTTTTGCAAGCAATCTAAGAGTGGAATAGGTAAGAAAAGATTTTGATTTTAAGTTTTTTTTTTTAATTGAACTAATTTCAATTTCGGTTTAACTTATAAAGATTGAGAGAGAATTATGCTCAGGCTCATGATTGCATATATTTATAAGGACTTTGAATGTCTAGCATGACCATCAAAAGTCCTCAATAATATATATGTACTGATTATATAATTTATTAACAGTTATAAGGACAATAGCGTTGAAAGCATTCATCAAATAACAAGTGTTGCATGGCAACGTAGTTCCTACCAGGCTGGAAGGGGAGTAAATGCGTGGGTCGCAAGTTGCAGTACACGTTGTATTCATGCAGAATTTAGTATTTGTGAATTAGTTTTATTTGAAATTTATCAAAAATTATTAATGTTTGCTACATGAACGAAGGTTTCTAGGATCTAAGTCTGATAATACATGAAATATTTAATGCATAAGCAATGTAACCCAACAATCACGGAGTCGTGGGTTGGTGAAGTTGTGGGTTCACTTTTTTCATTTTTTATGGCCACCCTATGCCGTGAAATACATTTTGCACCCAACACTTCCGTCATATACATTTTGCACCGAACAATTCGGTCATATACATGAGACAATAATTTATAGAAATGCACCGAACAAATATGGAGTCGCGGGTTCACGACGTCCAGCGTGTCGAGTGATATACATTTTGCACCAAACACTTCTGTCATATACATTTTGCACCCACCAATTCCATCATATACATGAGACTGAGAAATTTATAGAATATTGTAACATTGTATGAAGATTTATAGTAATTTATGTAACACTATAACATGTTCTATTTAATAAATAGTATACATAATTATTTAAATTGTATTCAATAAAAAAAAATTATAAGTAAGATTGTATAAAAGTCTGTCAAAATGAAGGACTACAGAGAATTTCCATGGTGTCAAGCTGTAAATACCGAGCTGCCCTGAGGGGAAACCAACTCAACTAGTCGAACTGCTTCATAATTGAAGTCTAGACTGTTACTGACGCAAAAAGAGTTCAAAACTCTGGCCCGTAAGGGTGGCCGTTACAACTGTGGAAAGTGTAGACAACAAAACTATAATAACCATGGACAAATGCATGAAAGGTTGACATGCACATCAAAAAACAACAGAGAAAAACAATAGACAGATCACCGGTATGGTCTGTAGTGTGGCGACGCGGCCATGCAGAAGGTGCCAAATATCGTGTCTCTAGGAGGAGGCGACTCCTCGTCGACTGGTGTCCAGTACAGTTGCATGGTGTCCTCGGTCTATGATGGCACACGCCCTTCCTTCTGGGCCTCCTCCGGCCGTGATGGGAGCCTCTACTCCTCGCGGTCTGCCTTTGCGTGGACCAAAGTTTCCAGTGCCAACATTGGTGTGGAGGTTGTTGTTGGTTGGGCTGTTGTTGCTTGGCCTGCCTCTGGTGGGAGGTGATGAGTGCTCTGTAACGCGAAGAGCAACTGCAGAAGTTGAGAGGCTTTGGTGTCCAGGGTCTCTAGGCAGAACCGAAGGTCGTCCATGTCTCGACGCAGGTCGAATACCAGACTATGCACCAGTGCAAGGCTTGTTTTCCACTTGCATTCTGGGTCAGCGTTGGAATTGGCTCGAGATTGGGGTTGCCGTCGCGAATTTTGACTGGCTTCCGGACCATCCATCTGAAATTGAGTGTCGTGAGGCTGGTCCTGAAGCAACTGGGTTGTCGTGGTTGCGGGCTGAAAATTGGGCTTCTGTTGTTCCGTGATGATCCGAAATCGGATTCAGAAGCCTGTCAGGGCATGAAAAATGCTCAAAAATGAAAGTTCTCAGAATCCAACGAAACCAACACCATTGCGTCGAAATCCAGTTGAGGAAACACAACGAACGAAGTAACAAAATGAAAGTTCTCGAGAATCCGCCAAGGCAACACCACAGCTGCGTCACGTACCGTCTTCTGATTAGGTGGTATAATTTTTATGTCAAAGCGAAGTCCCTTATAAAGAAGATACTTCGCATTACATTAGCCAAGCCAAGCTTGACAAAATTTTGGGATCTTGTACACATGCATGCAGGACGTAATATTGATCCGTCACGATGGCAAATGGCGGTCAGATGCGGTGACATGGCGACACCGGGGGCGACTGCGATGGCGGTTCCGTGCGATGACATATGGCAGTGCGGAAATTACGGAGACGATGGCGGCAGGAAGGCGACACGTGTCAAAATTTGTTAACATTTTGGTGATGCCGGTTGGACCAATCGAGAAGTGACGATGTCCTGCTGAAAGGGTGACCACGTGTCTGAATTGACATGTGGCGGTGGCGTCCCGGTGGCGGCCCGATAAGACGCGTGAATGGCGTGGCGTCTGAAGTTGGCGATGTCAGTGATGGCGTGGAAGCGAATCACGATGCGACCACGTGGCCTTTGTTGAAGCCCGAATGGTTGGGGAGCCACGTGGCCCAATCACAGTTTTCCACGTGGCACCCCGGGTTTTGACAATATGGCCTATGTCAAAAATTATTGGTGTCGCCGGGGATCGAACCATAACCTCGCCTCAAGCAACGACTTAACAATGCCTCTGTGACCACTACGCCATACTATGGTACTTGTTATGAATGTGGGTGATATTGTATTTAAAGTTTGGTTTATGTGTAAACCACAGCGAGTCGGTAGGGGCTTGGCCCAGACACGTGGTCACATTCATATGCCAATATACATATGCAAATAAGCGCCTTGAGAGGTTTACAATTTCTTGTATGAGGGTAAGTTTTAAACCCGGTCCCTATTGTTACACTATATGACCCGCAGTTTCAAATAAATCACCTTGGTCATAATGTTGTGGTTTAACATTTGGTTGTAACGGTTACGTTGGCGCGTGATTTTTAACATAAGGTTTGACCCCCGGTCCAATGTAAAGTCCATACGACCAAGTGCAAGCGCGCGAAAGGGGTAAGGCTAGCGTTAGCCCAAAGGGCTAAGTGCTTGCCATATTACATATGTGGCCAGTTTAAGAGAGTATTTATTACTTGAGGGCTTAGCCCGTATTTCAACTAGTTTATGGTTAAAGTGGGTTTAATAACTATATTATATAGTTTGAAAGTGGTTTTTAACCAACTTTGGGGTTTAATTAAATGTTTCACGCCTTTTTAATTTAATTAACTCATTTTTGGGAGTTATTAGGCATTTTTGGGAGGCCTAATTTTGGGAGGAAGTTGGAGATTGATAACCAAATTTCCCAACTATTTAACCAACGCAATGTTGAGGCCAAAGAGAGGATTTAGACTTTTAGACCGGTTTGGAGGCTTGAGAGATCTTGAGGCAAAGCCAGTCCTAAGCAGGTTTGAGAGCGAGGGAAAGGCTGTTGAGGAGAATCTTGTGGACGATTTCACGAGAGCTTCAGGACATCCGTTCCGGGTCGCAGTAAGTTGTGCAAGATTCTAGAGATGCAGGCGAACATGATGATTAGTCTAGAAACCGTTCCAACATTATGAGGAGATGTACTAATGGGTTTGAGCGAGAAATAAAGAATCCTCTCCCATAGAGAAAAGGCCAGGAGATGTAGGCAAAGTTGTGCGGAACTCCATTATCAATCTGCATATTATGGTTTTCTTTGTTTTTTCGTTTCTTTTCAGGCACCGTATGTTAATGTTGTATAATTCATTTTCTTTTCGCTCTTCGTTAAGTTTCCCAATGGTCATTAATGCATGCAAATAAAAAACTCAACCATAAGTCATTCGAAAAATCGATGGATCCAAGTGGTATGAGCTGGTTGACGTTTGGTTTTGAGTTTTTCATGTTAGCCATGGAAGAGCACATCTCGAGGAAGAAAATGGCATCTGAGGAGGGACTTTCTCAAGGCGAGAAAAGAAGTTCGAGAGATTCGGTGTTTACCATAGCGAGATGGTGAAGGTGTTGTATGAAGACTACTTGGAGCGAAAAATCACGGTTCAAGTAAAGCTTCAAAAGAACAACAAGGAAAAGAAGCATTGAAGGAAGTTCCTTATACATATGTTCCCGGACAACATATATGAGGGTATCGCATTGAAGGTTTCTGCACCATTTCCTCATTCTCATCAAGTTGGTTTTGGTGAATTGAAAAACACACAAAAGGTGTAGGTTTGAAAATATTAACCAAGATGGGTTATGAAAAGGAAAGGGCCTTGGACGTAGAGGTCAAGGCATTGTAAATCCATTGAGGTTGAAGAAAGGCCACGATACTTAGGATTGGGATGAAAGAGGAGATTGGAGCATTCTTCAAGATGGGTTCCAAAACTTGAAAGCAAGTGATGCTTCGAATGACCAACTTAAGACATTACAAGAACACTTCACAAAAGGAAATGGCGTATCACTTCAGGACTATGGTAGTGAATGCAAAGTGGTCTCAAAGAAAAGTGAAGATCAACATGGAAGGAATAATGGTCATGTTTTTGTTAATTCTCCTTTGATTATAACAAGCATAATCAAGTTCTGGTTTACTTGATTATGCTTGTGGAATCTTTATCCATGTGCTTATTTTCTTTCACCTAAGCATTGTATTGCCAAGTGTTGGAAGAGACAAACTTTGTGGAAACCTATGTCATCCAAAATACACGGCCCGTAAAGGCTCAAGTCCTAGCGGAGAAGGGAGGTTAAGCAGTGCGGATCACAGAAACTCGTTGTGCGTTTTGCAACAAGAGTGGACATCAAAGGCTAGTTGTTGGAAGCTTAATCCCGAGCTTCGTCCAAGGAAGGACAAAAGTATTTCCCATTACCCACGAAGGAGGGCGGATTACCAGCGAAGCAAGAAGAACAGTGAGCGAAGAAAAGCGATCACTTGGTTTTTCCGGAAGTGGATGTCTCAACTTCATTGTGTTTTGCTTCCCGATGTAATCATCTTTCAGAAACAAAAAGCAAGCGGTGGCATATCCCGATCTTGTTGAGTGGTCGATAACCTTTTGGGGACCAAAAGGTCTTATTGATAGGAGGTGTGATCCAGTCAGTTCAAAAACTGTCGAGGGGGCATGAAATGCTCAAAATGAAAAGTGCGGAATCGATAGAGCCAACACCATTGCGTCAGTCTCATCTTCACGATTCCGGTGGTATAATTTTTATGTCCAACAGAGTCCGTATGAAGAAGAAATCGCCAATCGCCATGACCAAGCGAGGCAAAAATCTTGGGATGTTGTACTGTCCGATACGGTTCGTACGGGGACACATGTCGGTCTGTCGCGATGACCGCGTGAAAGCTGAGTCGATACGAGGGTGATGTGGCGATACCGAGGGGCGATGCGTGGCAGGTCATTATGATGACATGTGGCTGATGCGATGCGGACAAGTGGCGTGCCGGCGACGTGTCGGTGATTTCTTGTACGGAAGCGGTTAGACCAATCGAAGAAGTGACCACGTGTCCTGCGAAAAGGGTGACATGTGGCGAGGAGTAACGTCGGCGGTAGCGTGGTAGGCTTGCGTGGCGGGAATGGCGTGGCGTACGAAGTTGGCGGTATGCGGTATTGGCGTGGGGCCCGAATCCACGATGCGACTTGCGGTAAACTGCTGTTACGTGCGAATGGTTGGGTTGCCATGTGGCACCCCGGTTTTTTTCAATATGGCCTATGTCAAAAATTATTGGTGTCGTCGGGGATCGAAACCGCGACCTCCCTCCAGCAACGACTTAACAATGCCTCTGTGACCACTACGCCATACTATGGTACTTGTTATGAATGTGGGTGATATTGTATTTAAAGTTTGGTTTATGTGTAAACCTTGAGTCAGTGGGCTTGTGGAAGCCAGTGGTCACATTCATAGCCATATGACCAATACATATGCAAACAGCACGCATGCGGAGGTTTGCAATTTTGCGCGCGGGGTAAGTTTTAAACCCCCGGTCCTATTGTTACACTATATGACCACCGTTTCAAATAATGCACGGGTTATAATGTTCGGTTTAACATTTGGTTATATGGTTATGTTGAAGTGATTTTAACATAAGGTTTGACCCAGGTCCAATGTAAAGTCCATCACAGACCAAGTGCAAGTCTTGCGGGGTAAAGGCCAGCGTTGGCCAAAGGGGGCTGGCTTCAGCCATATTACCTTCAATGTGTGGATTTTAAGGTATTACTAAAGTGGCTTAGCCCGTATTTCAACTACTTTATGGTTAAAGTGGGTTTAATAACTATATTATCTCATTGGACACAACCAACTTTGGGGTTTAATTAAATGTTTAAGCCTTTTAATGTAATTAACTCATTTTGGGAGTTATTGGGCATTTTAGAGCCTAATTTTTTGGGAGGAAGTTGGAGATTGATAACCAAATTTCCCAACTATTTAACCAAGGCCATGTTAGCAGAGGCCAAGAGAGAGGCTTTTGGACAGATTTTGAATGGTTTTGGGCTTGAGATCTTGTGAAAGACAAAACTAAGTCTAAGTAATTTGAAGCCCGGGGAAAGGCGTTGAGGGTCTAAGCCAATTTGAGGCAGGGAAGCTGTTGAGGAGGAGATGCTGTCGGACGATTTCTGAGAGCTCGGGACATCCGTTTCAGGTGCCGTAAGTTGTGAAAGATTCTAGAGATCTGGGCGAACATGACCAGATCAATCTAGAAGCCATTCGACATTGTAAAGATGTACTATTAATCTTTCGAACAGAAATAAATAAGCCTCCCTCACAGAGAAAAGGCCCGGAGACGTAGGCAAATTTGTGCCGAACTCCGTTATCAAACTTGTGCATTATGGTTTGCTGTTTTTCGTTGCTTTTCAGAATTGCAAATATGTTAATGGCTGTATAATTCATTTTCTTTTCTCTCTCTTTCGTTAAGTTTCCCAATGGTCATTTAATGCATGCAAATAAAAACTCAACCATAAGTCATTTCGAAAAATCCTGACGGATCACGTGATATACAAATTGACAAGTTGTTTTGCAAACAATTTGAATTTATGGATCACGGGTTCTCGGACTGGCGGGCTGAAATTTGGGCTTTTGTTGTTCCTTGGTCTACAAATAGCACCTAGAGTTCTGCGATATACATATTGACAATCAGACTTGCGGAGTATTTGAATTTGAAGGGGCTCGTGTCGAATAACCAAATTGAAATAATAAACTCAATAATTTATTTTTCTATCAATAAAATAATTTATAATTAATTAAAATAAGTTTAGCATTCCCAAATTAGTTATCCTTTTTACATGTGTTGATGGACAAAAAAAGAAAGAAAAATAGTACTGACGTCTTTTACATAAATGGTGAACATAAGTATGAAAAAAATAGCGTTCCTGAATTAGTATTATTTAAAAGAGTGGGTTCTTGAATTAGCTAGTTTTTGGATCGCGGGTTCTTGACTTAACTAGTTTTTGGATCGTGGGTTCTTGACTTAACTAGTTTTTGGATTGCGGGTTCTCGGGTTGGGGACCTTTTGTTTCTTGGCCTACAAATAGGACCGACACTTCGGCGATATACAAATTGACAAGCGGTCTTGCAGACTATTTGAATTTTTAGATCGCGGGTTCTCGGGCTGAAAATCGAGCTTCTGTTGTTTCGTGGCCTACAAAAATCAAATATGTAATTTGATTAAGTAGATATATAGAGCATGCACAAAAGCTTCATTCCTTGTTGTCGGGGTTGCCAGCTAAAAATTGGGGCTCTGTTGTTTCGCGGGTTCCGCGATATACAAATTGACAAGCTGCTTTGCAGACTATTTGAATCTTTGGATCACGTGTTCTGGGACTGGCGGGTTGAAAATTGGGCTTCTGTTGTTCTGTGGTCTACAAATAACACCTAGAGTTCCATGATATACATATTGACAATCAGACTTGCGGAGTATTTGAATTTGAAGGGGCTCGTGTCGAATAACCAAATTGAAATAATAAGCTCAATAACTTATTTTTCTATCAATAAAATGATTTATAATTAATTAAAGCAAGTTTAGCATTCCTGAATTACTTTTCCTTTTTACATATCCTGGTGGACACGAAAAGAAAAAAAAAATAGTACTGACCTCTGTTACATAGGTTGGTGAACATAAGTATGAAAAAAATAGCGTTCCCGAATTAGTTTTCTTTAAAAGAGTGGGTTTTTGATTTAGCTAGTTTTTGGATGGCGGGTTCTCGGGTTGGGGACATGAAAAGCAGGCTTTTGTTGTTCCTTGTCCTACAAATAGCATCTAGAGTTCTGCGATATATAGATTGACAATCGGACTTGCAGAGTATTTGAATTTGAAGGGGCTTGTGTCGAATAACCAAATTGAAATAATAAACTCAATAATTTATTTTTCTATCAACAAAATTATTTATAATTAATTAAAACAAGTTTAGCATTCCCAAAATAGTTTTCCTTTTTACATATGTTGGTGGACAAAAAAAGAAAAAAAAAATAGTACCGACGTCTGTTACATAGGCTGGTGAACATAAGTATGAAAAAAAATAGCGTTCTTGAATTAGTTTTCTTTAAAAGAGCGGGTTCTTGACTTAGTCAGTTTTTGGATCGCGAGTTCTCGGGCTGGGGTCCTGAAAAGCGGGGTTTTGTTGTTCCATGTCCTACAAATAGCACCGCCAGTTCTGCGATATACAAATTGACAATTGAACTTGCTGACTATTTGAATTTTAAGGGGCTTGTGTTAAAAAAGTTTAGCATTCGTGAATTAGTTTTCTTTACATAGGTTTTACATACTCTGGTGGAAAAAAGGATAAAAAGTATAGTACCAATGTCTGTTACACAGAGCCGGTCGACAAAAGGAGCAAATAAATAGCATTCTCGAATTAGTTTTCTTTAAAACAGGGACTCATCCACACAAGAAATTGAAATTTATGAAATTATAGGTTCTTGGAGACCATAAACTATACATAGAAAATACGTAACTCTGTATACATACTCTCTATAAAAATCTAGGAACACATAAAAGCAGAGAAAAAAATAGCATTTCCGAATTAGAGCATGGATGGAACCCTCATTCCATACTTAGCCAATTTTTGGATCGCGGGTTCTCGAGTTGGGGACCTGAAAATCGGGGTTCTGTTGTTCCGTGATATACAAATTGACAATGGGACCTGTGGACTATTTGAATTTTAAGGGGCTCGTGTCCCAAAAATGTAGCATTCGCGAATTAATTTTTTTTACATAGGTTTTACATACGGTGGTGGACAAAAGGACCAAATAAATAGCATTCCCGAATTAGTTTTCTTTAAAACAGGGGCTCGTGGATACAAGAAATTGAAATGTATCAAATTTTAGGTTCCTGAAGACCATAAATTATACATAGCAAATATGCAATTTTTTAAAGTAGATATTTACTTTTACACATACGAAATATGTAATTTTATAAATTATGGGGATGAGATTTTATACAGCATGCACGAAGCCCTCATTCCATATTTGCACGGAGCCCTTATTCGATACCAAGGCAGTTTTTGGATCACAGGTTGTGGAGGTGGCAGACTGAAAATTGGGCGTTTGTTGTTCCATGGCCTACAAAAAGCACCCACAGTTCCATGATATAGATTTTGACAAGCGAACTTGCAGAGTATTTTAATTTTAAGGGCCTTTGTGGAAAAAGTATGAAGGATAGGTGAACAAGATGCAATAAATGACATACTCTCTACACGTTTGAGTACAAAAAAAGTAGTGAACACAATTTTATGACATTTATATGAAAAATAATGAAATGTGTTACATATTCCTGGAAATTTAAAGAAACATATATATATCTGAAATATGATATTTCAAAGTTGAGTCAATGATTTATTTCATACTTTATTTTGAAAATGACTAGGGCGGAGAAAATATGCATAGGAAAAAAAGAGAATTGAGATAAAATAAACAAAATGACTTCACATTCATCATAGCTGAAGATAAAAATCTAGGAACACATAAATATATAATGAGACAAAAGAACAGTTTTATTTGGAATATATGAAAAAAATAATAGTTTGTTACATATCCTTGGAAATGCAAATGTGTTTGCCATATAGATTGGGATTGGGGCTCCCGCGGACTATAACAGAAATATGTACAAGAAATATGATTGTGGAAAGAAGTTGGACACGGTAGATTGTAATACCTGAAAAGTAGAAATGGGAAGATCATTTTTTGGCTATAGATTTCTACTCGGAAAAGTTGGAATAATTGGATTGATAAAGAAAGAACTATGCATTTCCCTGTTGGATTTGGTCAGTGATCGACTTCAAGTTCTCTTCAATATAGCTTCTCAAGGGGGTGATGTTGATGTCATTGCAGATTTTAATGCTGGAAACTTCATTTTCTAATTCGCTTAGATCAATTGAAAGTTTACACGGAGTTTCATCAATGTCTCCATTTTGTACCGAATACCGGACTAGCCAGTTGTCCACCTCTTCTTCATGATATTCAAGAACCCTGTAAAAATTTTCTAAAGACAAGGCCTTCAAATTATCAACTTGTTTATCAAAAGCTTGCTTGGTTGATGCCAGCGAGTTGAGAATTAAGTTGGGGTCCTGGAAGCCGTTTGTCTTTCCTGCTAAGTCTATTTTGGTGAGCTTTGTGAATAATGCTTCTTTCTTTGATATTGCTTGCTCACATGATTGGACGATGAGATACATGTTCTTCACTTTCTCTTTCCAGCATGCTTCTAATTGAGTGAGTCGTTTATCGGAAGGGAGATCATGTTGTCTTCTTCTCGTCTTTCGCATGTTGTTGACATGAAAGGCAAAAGGGATGATCGTGTGCACATAGAAAGTTTCTTCATTTTTAAAATCCGTATGCAGAAATAGGAGCAAGTTATGTGCCCTGCTCCCCAGGGAATCCATATTCTGTGATGTTTCCCATGCCTTAGTAATCATTTCCATTCTTTTGTTGATATTTTTCTCGACATATCCTCTACAGGATGCGAGGAAGCTGGAGAACTCTTTTAGATTTGTTGCAGGGTTGCACGTAGTAGCAGACATGGCTATTCCCAAAGAACTGTGATGCAATGGCATAGGAAACAAAGCTTCCTCTAATTCCTTAATTCAGTTCTCTAACCTGGCATTTTAGGCTTCAATGACTCCAATGAAATCATGATGAGCATCTCCGGTTGCCATGTGAAGTTGAGAGATTTTGGATGCCTGCATATTGGCAAGGTCAAGTTTTGAACGATGTTTTCTTTTCTTATTTTTTACATCTATTTTTTCAATGATTAATTTTTTTGATTCGGATTCAAAAACAACACTCTAGAATACGAAGGATTCATCTTCGTAAAAAATTAGGGTATCAACCATGTCCATTGAGCAGGCATACTAAATTGCATCTCCGTGCTGATTAAGGTTGCAGGATATGCTTTCCAGATCAGTGTCAAGATCCATCTTTTCACTGTAAATTTTGGGCTGCTCCGCCTCCCCTACAAATATTTTTGCCTTCTTATGCACGGGAAGCTCAGGAAGAAGATGTTCACTGTATTTCTACAAATCTACTGTAGAGCTGGTGTCGGTACTTTATGGAAACGTTGGATTGCTCCAGACGCTGCTTTAAATGAAGAAATGCAGGGAACAATATAACTCCCTAGAAACATTGCTTCAATGTGTGCAAATGGAAAATCTCCTCATTAATGACAATATTAATGTGTGTTGTATGATCACCTGTTAGAAGTAAAGCTTAATTATTATCATACTTAGAAGTGCGAAGGTGGCAGTTACAGTGAAGAACATTTAAGGATTGGAGGTGTCGTGAATGAACCAAGCTGGTGGCGTGTGAATGACATTCCATGGTATTTGAAATTAAGACTGGGAAGAGATTCGAGGTTTCGTGAAGGAAGCAAGTTGGCGGCATGCGAATGACATTCCATTGCGTTTGAAATTAAGATTGGGAAGGGATAAGAAAAGCCTTTGAAAAAATTGCATTGATGGCAGAACTTCTCGAGCCTTGTGCGCATTAATGACAGCTTAGACCGTGCCTGCACGATGACCTATTAGCATTAAAGATTTAGAAAGAAGACACACACACACACACACACACACACACACACACACACACATATAAACACTATTTCTTATTATGCACACATGTGAAGGTGACGGGCACGGGGAAGAGCAAGCAAGGAAGGAATGGCCAAGTCTGAAAGTGCATGGTGAAACTGTTGAGTGTTCAATGCTAAAACTGCATGAGTCAGAATTGTTCAACTAAGCAAACCAAAGGGCTCGGTCCGACTCCCAATGCATATTTCATAATTCATGTGCAACACCAACTCTGTGGTTACCAGATCAGTATGTGTAGAAACGAGGCAAAAATAAAAATGTACCTTCATAAAGTATGGACATGAGATTTTATAGAGCATGCACGGATATGTCATTCCATACTTTGTCACTTTCGGGTCGCGGGTGCTCTGGCGGGCGGGCTAAAAAAAATGCCTCTATTGTACGGTGTTCTACAAATAGCACACATAGTTCCGCGATATACAAATAGACAAGCGGACTTGCGGGTTGGCTGACATTTTATAGACCATTGACAGTTTCTGGATCGCGGGTTCTTGGGATGGCAAGGTAAAAAACGGGGCTCTATTTCTCGGTGACTTACAAATAGCTTATGATAATAAACTGACAAGAGAATTTGTGGGTTGGCCGGCTCAACATTCTACTCTAGGGCTGGCAGACTCCCAGAAATGAGCAATACATAACAAATATGCACAGATCCCTTATTCCATATTTAGCCACTTAT
This sequence comes from Picea sitchensis, assembly GCA_010110895.2. Taxonomy (NCBI): domain Eukaryota; kingdom Viridiplantae; phylum Streptophyta; class Pinopsida; order Pinales; family Pinaceae; genus Picea; species Picea sitchensis. The sequence goes on along the minus strand of SNQJ01S0047145.1, from coordinate 111,332 downwards.
TTGGATCGCCGACTTGGCTCCGTCCGACTCCAACTCTATGGTTACCAGATCAGTGTGTGTAGAAAAGAGGAAAAACTAAATATGTACCTTTATAAAGTATCAACATGAGATTTTATACACCATGTACCCATATCGCATTCCATACTTGCGGGTTCTCGGGCGGGAGGGGTAAAACAAAAGGCCTTTATTTTTATGTGTTCTGCAAATAGCAGATACGGTTCCGCGATATACAAATTGACAGGCCGACTTGCGGGGTGGCTGAGATTTTACAGACGATGTACAGTTTTTGTATCGCGGGTTCCAGGGCTGGCACGCTCCCATAAATGAGCTCTACATACCAAATATGCACAGATCCCTTATTCCATACCTAGCCACTTATTTTTATCATGCACTTGCGGGCTGCACATTATGTCTCTAATGTTTCGTGTCCTGCAATAGCCGTCATAGTTGGGCGATATAGAAATTGATAAGTGGACTTGCGGGCTGGCTAGCTCAACATTGCATCTGTTCGATGGCGGATGTGCAGGGTAGCAACCTCTACGTGAAAAAAAAAAAAAACATAGCTACAAACAAGTTTGACAAACACAGAGAAAGTAAACGAAGAACTGTTTACTATGGAACACAGGCAGAAAAAGAATGCACCTTTGCATGGATTGGTCTACGTCTCTGAGTAGGAGTTCTTTGCATCGTCTAGTTTTCCTGTCTATTTCTATCAACAAAAGTACAATGCAAAATGGATATGAACATAAGTTCAGATGTTAAGAAAAAGGCAACTACTATGTACATATACAAAAAAGAAATAGAATAAGATGAATAGAGTGACAAATAGTTTTGGGGAGGATGTACCTTTTTTCTTTTTCTTTTTGCACAATGTATATTTTATAATTCGAGTAGAACACCGTCTATATGCTCACAAGAACGATGTGTGTAGAAATCATGGATAAAGATATGCTTTGAAACATAGAAATATGAGTTTGCAATAAGTTTGATGTATATGTCATAATTCAAGTGCAATGCCAATTGTATCGTGATCAGACCAATATGTGTCTAAGACAAATATATTGTATTGAGGAATGGGCACATTGGACCAGACATGGTCAATAAGTGCATTTTGCAGATGGCCTGTGTTGTTCGAAAGAAAGTAGAGACTGTATTTGCACATGTAGTTTTCCAATTCTTTTGTTCTGCTAGTATTTTGTAGCATATCGATATTGAAGTCTCCTACAAGTACAATGGGTCCATTCAGATGGAAATGGGCCAATGCATTAGAAATAACATGCACTATGTTGGAGAGTGTTGCATGGGGAGCAACATACATATTCAGTATTGCAACTTCTGTTTCATGGGAATTTTTTTTTGCAAGCAACAGTTCAACATTCTTTTCTTTCATATGTATATGGTCCAAAATCCATACATTTTTTTTCACCAGTATCATAACCTCATGTGTATTGTAACTTGATATGCAATTGTGATTTGGGAATTGTTTGTTTTGCATGCATAATGCCATGTGTATTTCTTGCAAGCACAGAATATCGGATTGCATTATATCGTAGTCATTCAATATATCATCCATGTGTGCATTTAAGCTGCGTGTGTTAAGCGAGAGAATTGATACAAATGAATTTGTTTGTATGGATTGGTAATCATAATGCAGTTGTCATTTTGTTGTGGTCCTTAGTCGTTCCATTTCAATATCAACTTTCTCTTTCACTTTGAAGTTATCTTTTGTGAGAGGACTTAGTAAATACAAGGAGTCTATGCTTCTGACACGGGACAGTGTTGAATATACATGTCCATGTATCCGAATTCCAGCAGGTTGAAATGCAACTTTATCAAGTGTTAGTCCTTGTGATCTGTGGACTGTATGTGCACATGCAAGTTTAATCGAAAACTGTTTTCGAATCTTCAATCGACCTGTCTTTGCTAATGTCGATACTGGCTTCGATATTCGCATAATAGGTATCCAATCGCTTCCAGTGTTTGAATTATATAGATAAGACAACTTACTTGCTTGTCGCTTGCCTATATGTGGTTCATGGAACTTAATCCAAAGGACATCCACTTTTTCTGTCTTGGTATAGCCTTTCAGTATTCCATCTGCACCATTCACCAAGCCATCTTGTGAATCATAGTTGCAGGCATATATTTCA